>VYZU01014962.1:0-39801 GCA_013401355.1 Ceyx cyanopectus | reverse complement strand
GAACATGCTGTAAGTAGCAGTAAATGCTCAAAGATCAGAACAGCCTCGGGAAGCAGCAAATGGCTCATTGACAGCAGAGATCTCTGCCACCCCTGCACTGTCACTCTTCTCACGTAGACTCGGGCTTTGGCTGTTGCCAGCTCCATTATCCAAATGCCCCCAAGTGCCATGAGTTGAGCTGACAAAAGTGGTCTGTTGCCAGTGCAGCACCATCCCTGCTAGCAGCTCTGCTGGCATCAGCAGGTTGATGTCTTTTCTTTTTTTTTGGTTAACATTTTTTAGCTAATGGAATTGCACCTGCCAAATTCTGCAGCAAATATCAATTCCTTGAATTCAGATCACATCTTAAGTATCTAATCCTCTCCTTGCAAACAACACTCTCAGAAGCTCATCCATGCTTCATGCTCTTCCACTTATCAACCACACCCCATCTCAGGACCAGGTGGAAACACCCCAGGAGGGAACTGGGCATGTCAGAACCACTAGGCTTCAGTGTCAGAAAGACACATCAGTGATGGTCATTCCTCATTTACTCCTAAATGCAGTGATCTACCATTCACAAACCAATATTAAATGGATATTCTGGGAAGGGTTGTACTACCGGAGCAGCAAGGAGATGTGGAAAATGGTCGTGTGTACCCCTATTGTGAAGGAAGAGCTGGATGCTGAATCCAGGAACAACTGGCTCAGACCCAAATGCTCTTCCCCCACCCCTCAGACTTGCTCAGAGTTGATATAAAGAGCTGCAAAAAATCATTTGTAGTAGGGAAAAAAAAAAAAGCAGTCTGTTCTCAGTTGTTGTAAAGTGTCAGGAACAGTTGTGTTCTTTAAATAGCATTTTCTAGCACCTTAGCTATTCCCTATTTAAACAAAGAGAGGCAGAAAAACTTGTAACCTGACTCAGCTCAATCAGTTTGCTCGTGTTTCTTGGGGGTCTGAAAATGAAGGCTGAACAACACATGTTCTTAAGGTCTCCTCTGGTCATTCTTCTCTGTGCTGTGCTGAAAAAGAGAGGTGAGAGCACAGGAGCCAGAGCCCAGCCTTGCGCTGTGGAGAGGAGGTGAAGGGGGGAGGACACAAGACAGCTTGTGAGTGCGATTAACTCAGCCAGCAAAAGGTTGGAAAATCAGCCTGTGTGAGAAGAATTTGAAGCAGTGAGTGTGGTTCTCTGTGTAGTGGAAAGTTCCTTTTCTTTGCAGCTCTTGCATAAAGCCCAAAGGCATAAAGAGAATAGATCTGTCTGTGGCAATAGGCAGCCCAAAGTGGCAGAAGTCTACAGTAAATACGTAGTGCTGCCAAAGGCAGCTTTTAAAAGATGAATGCCCCAAAGCCTCTGAGTTCAAAGACAAGAAACCTTTGTAGTGCACAATACATCTGCACAACTCGGGGTGACGTTGCCCACAATCTGTGTATCTGAGTCACTAACTGCCTCTTACCTGCACTAATGGCTACCCAGGCGTGGAGCCCTGTCTGAGGAGAATCACATTAGCCAGGAGCACACAGCAGCAGCTCAGGTTCAGAAGCAGCACTTGCTTTAATCCTGAATCATGTCTTTTGCTGGTTGAAGACATCACCCCAAAAGCACTGTCACAGTTATTAACAGCTTGGTGTTCAATTGTTTTCTGAGGAAACTGCACCAGTAGATTCTCATGTCTAGCTTAGGAAATACATTATTACTTGATCAAAACTAGTTGGCTAACAGGTTAATGATCTTGTTTGTAAACACGAATTTATGAGGGAAACAGAAAAGCAGATTGCAAAGCTGGAATTCTTGATGAAAGCTTTGTGAAGCAGGGGCTTGGCAAAGGCAGCAATTTGGTCGGGAGCTGTGGACTTACAGCTGTGACACAGGGAAAAGATTTTATGGGCAATTTTTCAGGAACCCTACCTGAGCTGTGTTTGAACCAAGTACCCTAAAGGGGCTGGCCTGGTCACAGTAATCCTCCTAAAACCTATCTGCAGCCTGCCCTGAAAAAAAGGCCTTTGAGTGCATGTGTCTCTGGGAACAGACTGGAATTCTCCCTTTCACTCCACAGCTTTCAAAGGCTCTGCCCTCAGAGTTTGCTGGGCAGCCAGTCTGACACCTCTGACCTGGCAGGACTCTGGGAAGCTGTGAGCACCTCTGGTGACTGCCAGATATTGCAGTGCATTGTTTAAAGTGCAGTTAATGGGCTCCACAGCTTTCCATAGAGGAGAGAGAAAATGCTGTGGTGAATTCTGCTGACCTGGTGAGCAAAGTTGTGAGTGAAAGTGAGCACTGATAGAAAAACTTCTTCCAACTAAACTTCCCCCAGTTGGAGGAAGAGGGAGACTAATACAACAGAATTTTATGAATCCTCTTCTTTCAGTGAGACATTGATAAGTAAACTTTGAATATACTGGGACTGATCCTTGGAGCAGGACACAGAAAGTATTTCTGGAGAAGGAGAGCGTGGAAAGATGGCAGGGTCAGTGTGACAAGGCCAAGCCCCTCTTCCAGAGCCAACATAAAGAAGACAGGCTTTGTTGTGAGCCTGTTTGCTGTGGGAATCTTTGCTACTGCACTGGTTAGGGGGTAGCTCCCATCACCCACCTCTCTCAAGTTTATCCATTCTTTTTTGGAGGAGCAGGGAGAAGCAGATACAACAACTGCACACGGAACAATACTGGCCAGGCAAAGGGCAGCATCAGTCTCCAGCCACTCCCTCAGCTGCAGGGGTGACATTAGCAATGGGCTCCATTCCCTCCTTTCACTGCATTATTACTTATCTGCTCACCTGCAGCTCCCAGAAGACACCAGTTCACTAAGCACCAGAAAAAGATGATTATTTGGGAAGAAGGCTCCCTACTTCTCAGTTCCTGTTTCAGTCCAAGTTGTCTCCTTTTAATTCTTGTAATTAGGCTCAATTTTGTAGCATGGATAATATTTGCTTGGTCACACAGTCCCAAATCATTAATGACATAATAGAATTAATTGCATGGGGGACTTCCACATAAGCTTCTAAGGAAGAGTTTACAGCACAGTTTTAACCATCAGTTCTCATCCTCCTGGGTGCTTCTTCAAAAAGAGAAAGGTCCCTTGACCCTCCTGAGTTCTAGGGGAGTTTGAGTGTCATTTGATCTGAAAGAGCCTCTGTGCTGAGCAGGCTGCTGCTGCTTGAAGAACAGCTTGAGAAACACCATAGGAATTGGAAAAGGGGAGAAGAGAGGAGAATTGAGCAGAAAAAAAAATGGGATGGAGGAAGTAAAAAGAATCCAGAGGGAAGAGGAAAGGTGATGGGTGACCTTGGCTTTGAGAAGTGCTGGAGGAACTCAGTCCTAGCACCTTGTCCCAGGAAGGAGACAGGCTGCTTCAAGTGAACCCCCGACTCCCAGAGGCTGTGGGTTGACTTCGCGCAGCCCTGGACACCCACACACCCACAGGCTGCAGGGCAACCTGGGGCAGCAAACAGGAGCTCACTTCTCAATTCTGACTCCCGTTCTGGGAGTGGAATGTGTTTGCTCCTATTGCCAGCTGAGCTGCTCTGTTGCCATCTCTGCCTGCCTGCAGAAAGTGTTCTGTCATGGGTAGGTGCTGAAAACCACCTCAAGCTACAGCAGCCTGAGCTCAGGCAGGGTAAGGCTGGTACCTGGTTCTGCTCATCCTCCATGCTCTGGTGTTGGGCTAGCTGTTATTTCCAGATCAGCATCTTAAAACATCCCTTCTTGCAGGAATCCTACTCCCAAATCTAAGGGATTAAATGCAACCAGTGAGAGAATTTGGAGCTGCACCTCCTGGTGTAGCTCTGCTGCTTGCCAGGGAGTAGGGCTGCCTAGACAGTCTGCAGCTGTACCCTCCCAAAAGCAAATGAGTTTCCCAAGAGCAACTTTGTCTGAAAGCTCCCCATGGTATGGAAAACTGGAGAATATGCTGTTAAAAGAAAAAGTAGCCAAATTTTTTTTTGCTGCAAAATTAACCTGAAGTATTTGTATACAGGGTGAAAGGGAAATAAAAAATGTATGCTAATGCCATGAAATTATTTTACTCTGTTTCAACAGAACATTTGGAAACTGTGAAGGCAAAGACAAAAGTTGGGATAATTTGTGCTGATTTCTACTTCAACAAAGGGTTATGAAAAAACAAATGTTTTCTCATCAAATGATTTGATTGAAATGATTCTGTATTTCCTGACAGAAGGACGTTTTTGTCAGAGTGTTTTCCAGGCTGCTCTAACAATAACTGAAGCAGTGTTGAGCAAAGGCAACTAATGACTGAGGCACTCTGAGGGCTCATCTGTGCTGAATGGAATAGATGGTATAAATGTGCAGATTAAAGAGGCATGGTGTCTTTACATTGCCTCAGCTTCCCTTGTGCTTCCAAACTCTCAAAGTGAGTGCACGACCAGGATGTGACCACCACAAAACAGGAGTCTAGTTTTGCTACTTTTATTGCTATTTCTTTGCAGCCCAGATTTTAACCTATTGAAAATCACATCAGTTAAACTCCTGTCCTGCTGCCACCCAAAATAAGGCTTGAAAATCCAGGGCAAGGTCTCCAAGCTCAACAGCCTGTCATCAAATCCTCACAATGTCAGTGTGAGGTGCTCACAGGAGCAACTGATCACCCCGAGAGGGCTGAACTGTACATTTCAAATGGAGCAGCTCATTCCGCGGATCATATTTTGGCATGTGGAAGAAAATAAGGTTGTGAGGAGTAGCCAGCATGGATTTAGTAAAGGGAGGTCATGTCTGACTAATCTGAGAGCCTTCTATTCTGGTGTGGCTGAATGGGTAGATGCAGGGAGAGCAGTGGATGTGTCTACCTTGACTGCAGCAAGGCTTCTGACACTGTCTCCCATAACACCCCTGTGGGTGAGCTCAGGGAGTTGTGGATTAGAACAGTGAGATGTGTTGAGAACTGGCTGAACAAAAAGCTCAGAGGGTTCTGATCAGTGGTGCAGAGTGCCCTGACATTAGTGGTGTTCCCCAGGGTCAGTTCTGGGTCCAGTCTTATTCAACATCTTCATCACTGATGTGGATGAAGGCCCAGAGAGCACCCTCAGCCAGTTTGCTGTTGAGATGAAGCTGGGAGGAGTGGCTGAGACACCGTCAGGCTATGCTGCCATCCAGAGGGATCTGGACAGGCTCAGAGCTGGGCAAAGACACCTAAAGTTCAACAAGGGTGAGAGTCCTGTCCCTGGGGAGGAGCAGCACCAGGCACCAGTACAGGGTGGTGCAGACCCACTGGAAAGCAGCTCCATGGAGAGGGACCTTGGTGTCCTGGGGGACAATTAGTTCTCCCTGGGACAGCAATGGGCCCTTGGGGCCAGGAGGGACAATGATGTCCTGGGGGCATAAAGCAGAGTGTGGGCAGCAGGTTGAGGCAAGTTTTCCTGCCCCTCTACATGAGTGAGACCACATCTGGAGTGTTGTGTCCAGTTCTGGGCTCCCCAGTGCAAGAGGGACAGGGAAACACTGGAGACAGTCCAGGGGAGGCTGTGAGGATGCTGAAGGGGCTGGAACATCTCTGCTGAGGAAAGGCTGAGGGAGCTGGGGCTGTTCAGCTGGAGCAGAGCAGCCTGAGAGGGGAGCTGATGGATGGTTACAGATCTCTGCAGGGTGGGGGGCAGGCAGAAGGGGCCAGGCTCTCATCAGCTGTGATTCTATGATTCTATAAAAGTTATTTTTCTAAAGCCCTGGTCACGTCAGGTTTGGGGTATAGACTGGAGCCCATTTGCAAGTGCTACGTGTTTTATCCATGGTGAATGGTACAGATCAAATCAAACATGAACAGCTATGTATGACTGTAATTATTGCATGTCAGAAATATTAGAAATAGCAATGCTGGTCATTTTCACTGACAAATAGCATGAGTGGCTTGTTCAGAGTCACAGTATAAACATCACTTACTTCCTCTGCCAGGAAGATTTGTCAGGCCAACGAGAGCCTGGCAGCACAAACACGGTCCTGGTACAACTGCATAAAGCCAAAGGAGATTTCTCTTCCTCCTCCTTGCAAGGATCTGAGCCACCAATCTCTGGATGCCCCTCCCTGTTATCTACACGACCATTCATACTGTTTCTTCCAGCAATGTTTGCCTGAATTTATGCTCCAAATGCACTTGCATTTTCTGGCCAGACATGAAAGAGTGTGGCCAAGTCAACAGCTTGTGGCCCAAGGGGTTCCCACACTAATGGCTGTGATACTGCTCTGATTTCATTCTTTTTTACTTAGGAAATACTAACCCCACAAGCCCTGCCCTCCAGAGAGGTGGAGTTTGATCTTCTCATTACACACCAAAGAACAGGGGAGGGGAGGATAGCATCTCTGAAGCTCAGAGCTTTGGTGTAAATACCACTGAGGTGAGGGGATTGGAATTTTGGTTACAAATTATCATTTTATTGGGCTCAAGGAAGAACACAAAACAACATTTAACTATTCCCTTCATCTGAGGCAGAGATAATTGTATTATCAGCAGTGCAAGGAACTGCCACTAAATCCTCCTGAAATCTTCTGAAATACAGGAGCCTGAGTCTGAGGGAACGTGGGGCTGCTTTGCTGGGGGAATTCAGGTCACTGCTCGGAGCCTGACAATCTTCCCACTGAATTTAAAGCCACTGGACTCCTACATCTTTGCCTCACCTTGACATCTGGATCCATTAGGAATTTGCAATTCTAATTTGAATCAGGCACGCTAATTGTGCTTTTTTTTAATTGGCTGCACTATTGATTTTACAAGATACGTGATGCTTTTCCACCTGTGTTCAAGGCTCCTGCTGGGAGCCACTAATGGAAAAAAACACCTCAATTAGCAAGAATTCCCTCTGAAATCCTTGAAAATCCAATATTGCTGATTAGTTTGTTAAAAAATCTTATTAAGGAATGCTTGGTGACTTCCCTAATAATATCAAGAAACAGATCCTCACGCTGGGCTCCCTAGAAGACTAATCTCTCCCTCTCCTTTTTCCTTCCCAGCCTCCAGCAAGGTTCTGAATCTGCAGCACACAGGAATTAATTTCCCAGCCCTTCCCTAGCGAGCCATGGAGGAGGAGAACTGTGCTTCCTGCTCCAGCCCCATGCGGGAAATGTAGCTGGGTAAAGAAATTAATGATGTTCATCCGGATTCAAGGAGAGTGGTGGAAAGTAACAGGGAAAAAAAAGTCCCTTTCATCCCTTTAGTGCTTCATCAGGCAAATTAGCTGTATCCTCTGGTTATCCCTTTCCTACTTTACTCTTGAATTCATGGTAGCTTAGTCAAGTATCTGCTCCTGACAAATGGAAAAGGCGTGTTCTTCCTGCACCTTCCCTTGCCATCACCTCACCACGAGACAGGGCAGAGCCCAGAGATACCAAGGCAGTTGGTGTTTGGTTCACACGCTCTCCCATGACTCTCTCTCTCCCACAGGCAGAGTCCTGGCTTCCTTTGCTTTAACTCGGGCCCCTGGCACCAGGTAACAAACACATGGATACAATGCAGAACCAAGGTAGTATTTACATCTGCACACACTTTAACCTCTTCTTCCAGAGAATCCTTGTGATTTCTGTGAGACAGACAGACTTCTAACTTTCTTAGATAAAGGATTTTTTTTCTACCATTGTATTTACTTCGGCCATTTCAGCATTAAAGAGATATCTGTGGAGAAATGCAGGGATCACAAGGGGGGCCTTCCTCTTTTGCTGCACATAACTGCAAGCAGAGGGCTGCAAGAGACATTTGGCTTCTTGGAGCTCCTCAGAGCTCCCTGACGTGGTTTGAGCAGGTCTGTGATGGTGCCCCTGCCAAGACAGCAGAGATAACAGCTTTATTGCCAGAAGCCTGGGTAGGTGAAGGAAAACTCCAACAAGCAAACACAAACAGTACTTCCCTTCTTCCCCACCTTACTTATCAACAGCTTTCAATGTTCCAGCTGAAGACACAGTCAAATCCAAAAAGATCCAAAGCAGCTACATGAAAGGCTAATCATCAGGATAAGTGGATTCCTCATTTCCTTAACATTTCCACCAACTTCCTACAAAACTAGATCCTATAAACAACAAACCACCCAGAGTTTTGGGAAGGACTCCCTGCCTAGCCCTGCAGTGCACAGAACACTGTGGCTGTCCCACTTGGGAGCTGTGTTTTCATTTTGCTTTAAGCACACAGCAGACACAGCAAAAATGAAAATTTTAAGTCAACTGCTGGTTAGGAAGCATTGAGACTGAACACAAAGGAGCCTTCCCTACCTTAGGGGAACCCAGGAGCTCTGGAAATGAGTGTGAGAACCTTAATCTTTTATTTAACTTTAAAGCCTACCCTTTGTTGAGGAGATGTTACTCCCCCCATCAGTTACTGGGGAAGGAGGACACTGCCACAAGCTGTTCAGAGCAGGAGCCAATTTGCTCTCTTTCTTTTCCCATATTCCCCCTCTTGCAGAAGTACCAGCTCTGGCAAAAATTGTCCATATGATGGAATCACTGCTCTGCAGAGGGCAGGTAGGAGCAGCCACAGTGAGGAGATCTGTTTGTCTTCCTCAGACTTTCCTTTCCTTGCTCCTGAGCCTCTGGATTGTAGCTAGGGACAGCCAGCCCTCTCATTCAGCCCATGCTAATTTTGACATTTCCATAATGTCTGCTTGTCATCACCAGCTCTTAATTTAACCTCAGTGCAGAAATGCCTCCTGCATTTCAACCAGACAGGCTGGAGTTTAATTACACTGTCAGGCAGCTGGACTGTGTTGCAGTATATCCAGCCCATCTCTGGTTTCATGTGTATAATTGCTGAAATACTTCATTTTCCACCCTCCTCTCCCCCTGACTCCCAACCCACACTCTCATTTAGCAAACACGGTCACTTGAAAAGTATTTTGCTAGCAAAGCAAATTGCTGCTGAGTTCAAGCAGGGCATTTTTTCCCCCTTGGATTTCTGGATCAGGCTGTTGATGCTGAGAGGATGCTGCAGGAGTTGGGTTAATGGGGCCCAGAGTCTCTTGTTTCCCCACACGCAGCAGAGGCCGTGCCACTGAGCACTGAGTCTCTCACATCTCTCACTCCTGGACACAGCACAACTCAGAATTCCTCCTTTCGGGATGAGCGGGCACTTGTGGGCTTTACAAGCCTCTTCTGCCTCTTGAGAGCTTCATCTGTCCTCGCATCCCTGGCTCTGGGTGCCCCAAAGACACAACAGGTGGCAGAGCTGGGCACCCCAGGAGGGCAGGCTGCTCACTAGCCAGAGGCAGGTGACACAGAGCAAAGACAAGGAACAGGGTTTCTGTTGTAAATAGGAGGTTTCCATGTTGTTATTCAAATCAGCCTCTCTACTTCAGTACTTTCTGTGGTTGATCCCCAAATGTGTCTCATTCCCTCTCACTGCCAGGGATGAGAACACCCCTTAGCGATGTCTGCATTTGGTACAAAGATGTCCATATGTCCAGGAGAATCCTGTGAACCTCCAACTATCTCCAGCACCAAGCTTTTTGTCAAGCTCTATGGGAAGCCCTACTGTGGTGTGGACCCATAAGGCATTTTCCCATGACAAAGGAATTCCTTTAATTAATTCCTGATTAAGCTATAACACTGATTTTCAGAGCCAGTATCAGCCAGTCCTTCTTGGCCTTACAGCCTGTTACTGCATGAAATCTGGAAATTAAGATTAAAATGCCTTTCTAAAAGCCCTGTGGCCTGGAAGAGGAGAGAAATGCAATGGCATTTGCTGACCTGTATTATTCATCATTCCTTTAATGTTCATTTCTAGTTTTAAAATATGTAATTCTCTAAAACTGATTCACTCTCCATTCCACAGTTAGGAAGTTCATAAAGAAAAGATGGCTTTGCTCCAAGCCCTCTTAGCTCCCAGATGTTTGCTTTCACTGGCATGTTTCTGGGAGTGCTCAGTGCAGCCCCTGAAGACGTCAGTGGAAGAAGCCTGTTCTAGAGAGAAATAATAGTGCTTGTAATTGTTCTGCAGAATCCAGGAAAGCGTCTTACTTCCATTTTCCTTTGCTATCATTAAATTTTAATGCAGGAGTGTCCATTGATATTCATTATTCATATGCCTCTGAATTTTTAACCAACATGTGCCCAGGATTATTTCAGAAATTCTGTATTTATAGAGAGCTGGGAGTGAACAGCTCTTCAGCTGGGCTGGTAGATGCTGTCACACTTCACTAGCCATTTTCAGCAAAAATAGGTGGCTGATAATGATAATAATAATAATAATAATAATAATAATAATAATATGTACTTAAATTCCACAAATGAAAGGATGACAGGAGTCATCTGCTCTGTAAGAGTGAAATTCATTTCTTCTTGGGATCTATGTCAAGAGCCGGGTGATCTGCAATGCCCCAGTGTGAAGACTGTGATATACAGGCCTTGTGTTGGCTCCAAGCATGACAATGAATTGAACTTTTTAAGATAGATGACTTGTTACCAAGATCTTTTGTCTCAAGTATAGCTTATTTCTTCACTATTTCCCTCAGGAGTAGTCCAAGAGCAAACTGCACCTTTTTTTAAAAGCATTTGGAATTCAGCTGTATTTTCTTTTCTTCCTTTATTCACACTACAAATAGTTTGCATATCAGTGTTCACATTTCAGCTGTGTTGACTTGATGTCTCTAGAACTCTTCTCTTTTCAAATAAGAATCGTGATGTTTGGAGTTGGGGGGTGGTGCATGTTCAGCCACAGTTCTTGGAATCTCATCTCAGTTGTGAGAACCTCAGTTTGCACTTAGAAGGGTATTTGTAGCTTTGTATTGCAAAGAAAGTAGCAAAATACCACACAAATATGCTGAGAAAAACCAGCAAGTAGAAAGCAAATAAGAATTTTACATTTGTTCTCCAAAGAAAATCAGCACAACTTTCCATCTCCCTCCAGCTCAATCTCCTCTATTTATACTTTTTGTGGGAGAAGAAAATATGAAATACATCTCTCCTTCTGAAGACACGTAATGTATGTGGCATTAATTTTCTTCTGGAGCTGCCTGTTGCCTTCCCCTGATGATGCAGAAAGGCTGAAGGGTTGAGATTCAACCTACACAGCCTCGGGCCACCAGCTGAGACTCAAAAGCCTTCCTAAAGTTACTGGAGAGCTAGGAAATGGAATTTGGGTGTCCTGCATTTCAACAAATGTAGATGTTGTATTTGCTGGCACAAATCTGCTCCCTGTTGTAGTCAGCAGAACATGACTGAACCCAGAGTGGCCTGGTAGAGATGAAATGAATTGCCCTAAACTCAGATGCCAAAAGTCTGCTGTGGCCAGGGTTTAGATGCACTGAAGGCATCTGAATCTCAATTCCCATCTAAGGAGAGTTACAAGAAAAATGGCTGTGAATAGAGAGCAACAACGGGAACTAGAGCTCTTAAGAGACAAAACAGGGCATCCCTCCAGACACTGGTCTCATGCCTGTTGTTCCTCACCAGAAGAGCTCTGCCTTCTCTCAGTTGGAAATGCTCCCTCCAGATAGATGCAGAAGCTGGCATGGCCTGCACCCAGGGCATTGACTGGCAGAGGCTCTGAAAGCCAGGCTGTCCAACACTGTCAGGCTCAAGGACTGAAGAAGACACTCTCCCTGAGTTAGAACTTCCTCACAGCAGGATGAGTGATGTACACACTGTTTGTAGATGAGTGGTGTACACACTGTTTGTAGATGAGTGGTGTACACACTGTGTTTGTAGATGAGTGGTGTACACACTGTTTGTAGATGAGTGGTGTACACACTGTGTTTGTAGATGAGTGGTGTACACACTGTTTGTAGATGAGTGGTGTACACACTGTGTTTGTAGATGAGTGGTGTACACACTGTTTGTAGATGAGTGGTGTACACACTGTGTTTGTAGATGAGTGGTGTACACACTGTTTGTAGATGAGTGGTGTACACACTGTGTTTGTAGATGAGTGGTGTACACACTGTTTGTAGATGAGTGGTGTACACACTGTGTTTGTAGATGAGTGGTGTACACACTGTTTGTAGATGAGTGGTATACACATTGTGTTTGTAGATGAGTGGTGTACACACTGTTTGCAGATGAGTGGTGTACACACTGTTTGTAGATGAGTGGTGTACACTCTGTGTTTGTAGGGCTTGGTGGCTGGGCACAGCCCCCTGTGTGTTCAGTAAAAGGCAGGCAGACCCCTGTGCCTCCCCTTCAGGCTTGAGGTTTTCAGGCCTGACACAACTGCAGTCAAGTGGAAGAGAAAGGAAGGGAGGAAACGTGATCAATAACCACTTCACAGGAACTCTGTTGCACTTCATTACCCCCCTCATCAGGCACCAGTCTCCTCTTCCCAAGTCCACTCAATCTCCCTCTGCTACTCAGGGGGTTCTTGGGCAGGCTAGTGATTTCCCCACCTGTTTGTTTCCAGTCTGCACTCCCTGTGATGGGGCACATATGGCCATGGATGGACAGATTCCACGTGCCATGGTGGAGTTGGCCACTGGCAGTGCCCTGAGCCTGGCTGTGCAGGGCAGAACCTCACAAACACTACAGATGTCCCCATGCTGAAATTGGGGGTTACTACCACAGCAGCCTGAGCCCCCTCCTTATTCTGGCTTATTTTCTACAGGGGTGTAGCACAAAAGTCATCAAGCTAGGGAAACAGGATTTGTACCTGTGATCCCACCTGTGATGATCAGAAGCCGTGGGTCAGACCCCCAGCGTGGCAGAGAGCCCATTGCAGCCAGTAGACACTGGCCATCTCAGTCACAACCCCTCCTCCTCCTCCTCCTCCTCCTCCTCCTCCCGNTCCTCCTCCTCCTCCTCCTCCTCCGCCTCCAGGAACTGCAGAGTTGGGGCTGCTTTGTGTAGCAAATTGTGCAGCAGGTACCATACTCATAACTGCTCTTTCTCAGTGTGGTATAAACCACTGTCACTCCCCCAGCCCCTCTCCTTCCAGATCCTCTTTCCCATCCACTTCAGACTAATTCCAGCACAAACTGATTTCATCTTCCTGGTGTCCTGGGTGTCCAGCCCCTTTTTGCCTGTGGCACTAACATCTCAGTGAGCTCACATGCAGTGAGCATCAGCGACCTTCCCACACGTGTCCTGGCTTTTTAATGTATTGCTTCTCCCAGTAAATACCAGGGCAGATTCTCTGGAAATGAACTCAGAGGTGACCCTCTTTCAAGGGCCAAATACTCAGGCATAAATCCAAAAGAAGAATTAATCTAAGTCATACTAAAAATCAATGCCAATTATGCATTTAAATGCAGAGTTGCTCTTCTGTGGTGACAGCTATTGAGAAATATTTGGTTTTTAATGAAAATATAATTTTTCCATAACCATGGCAATAAAAAGATGGGTTGCAGCTAAAGTTTTCAGTTTTATTTTTTCATTATTATTATTTCCCTGAGGTCACAAATAGAAACAAATTTCTGAATAAGGAGAACCTTTTCCAGAAGAAATTAAACATATTTAAGCTGTGTGGAGAATGGAAGAACCATTCACAAAGGACTTTGGATCTCTGGGAAGTGACTGTATCATTTCTGACCAGAATGAAATAAGTATAAAACATGTGATCAGAAAGAATATTGTCTATACATGTTGCATGTATTTATTAACATGTCATGTATATTTTAGATCAACATTTCATTCTGAGACCTTTGTATTTTATTATGTTGTACAATGGTACAAGGCATTTGGTTTGCACTGAGCTTTAATCCACAGATGGCTGAATATTTCAGAAGATAAATGTGATCCAGCAGAAGTTCATGTTATGTTGGCCTTCACAGAGTGTTTTCTAACATTTCCTAAACACACTATTCTGTGTTTCTTGATGGAAAAATACTGTACAGATCTTGCTGAAAGAAAAGCAAAAATGCGAGGCAGACATAAAGCATGAAAAGTCTTTGCTGAAATGTAGAATCAGACACATTCCCAAGCAGCTGAAGGCTGGATATTATTATGAAGAGCATTAGGAAATATCAATATCATTACCAGAAGAGCACACAAGAGATAGAGAACATCAGTTAGCATGGAACAAATTTGTTCCAGAGATTGTTCCATGAGTTTAGTAACAATCAATCTTATTCCTATGAGTCTCTTGAATTTACTTGGATAGATAACAGCCTTATTTTCTCAGACAGTAGCTTTTATCGCCCCGTGAAATGTGACTCTAAAATGGCTCCTTCTATTCACCTTGAAATAATAGTGGCTTGTAAATTCATTTGAAAAGCACAACAATTTCATTTCCCTGACTTCCAGACTTGCATGTTAAATGAGGCACATTGTCTTCTAGGCCTTGGGAAATATCCTTGTGTTCAAGAGCAACATGGGACCACAGTGACACTGGAGAACCAGAGGAAGAAGACAGTATTTTTCAATGGTTCACAGCTACTTCCAACATCAAGTGGTTTTCCTTGGATCAGCAAAATTGACTTTCTTGATGCCCAAATTATGTTAGAAGTGGTAACTTGTCAAGATCCTTTTTCAAAACCATCAGAGACCTTCAAACCAGTCAAAAAAAGCATGCTAGAAAGATTTATATCTTGGATTCCTGCTGATCTTTGAAGAGTTTTATCACCTGTACAGCTGATAACAAACATTTAAAGCTGGCCTTTAGGAAAAGTCTGTGCTAAACCTGTAAAACAAAATCTGTTACTTACACTTCTGTGTACTGATGTGTCAGAGTACTCCGTTCCTAATCGTGTTGTTCTTTAAAACTGTCCAAATAAACATAAACTCATCCTTAATACATTATTTTATGAGCTTGGCTAAATAAGCAAAAGATAAATTGACTTGTAATGCAATTAAGTCATAATTATACAGAAATACATATGCAATTACTTTCTCATCCTCATTAAAGTTGAATGAATGCTTAGGGGTTTAACTACATTTTAACTACAGAGCAAAAGAAAGTTAATTAGATAGTTGCAAAATTTTACATTTTAACTTTTCCTGGTAGAAGTGTGACAATAACTGCCTCTGAAAAAAAAGTGACTCTAGTTTATGGAAAGAAAATACAGCTAAACATTTTCATGCAAAGAAATTAATAATGCAAGCAAAGTGTACTAATTATAGACTTATTGCATGTGCTATTTTCTACTGATTGCATTGCATCAAGTTTTCTCTCTTGGAAAGGCACAACATTGCCACCAGAAAAAACAGCTTGAGATAGTATCTAGTGACGCTTCATTACAAGAGTGCAACAAAGAAGATGAAGTTAAGGGCAGGCCAAGTGAGGAGTTAGAGTTATGATGAACTGGCAGAGGAATTAGACTGATTGGTAGCAGCCCACAGGACTGGCCACCACAGAATCACAGTCACTGTGGATGGAAAAGACCTTTCAGGTCATCAAGGCCAACCATTATCTAACCCTAGCAGTGCCACTGCTGCAGCATGGCCTTCAGCACCACAGCTGGATGGCTTTTAGATACATCCAGGGATGGCAACTCAACCACTTCCCTGGGCACCCTGTTGCAGGCTTGGACAGCTCTTTTGGTAGAGAAGTTTTTCCTCATGTCCAACTTAAACCTCCCCTGGTGCAACTTGAGGCCATTTCCACTTGTCCTATCACTAGTTACCTGGGAGAGGAGACCAACACCCACTTCTCTACAACCTCCTTTCAGGCACTTGTGAGAAGATCTCCCCTCAACCTCCTGTTCTTTAGACTAAACAACCCCAGCCACTCCGCATGAGATTTATTCTCAGGGCTAAGACAAGATTCTTCCCAGAGCGAATACTGCAAGGAACATCTTCAGAGACATGGTTTATCATGGAATTGTCTTTCCCTCAGGCAGAAAAATGCAGTATATCAGTATTCTTTCTCCCCTCCCCAGCTGGTTAGTTGGCTGATAAAATACATCACACGTGAACTAAGCACCAGCCTGGCTTGACAACATCCATCAGCATGCAGTTGGCTCTGCTCTGTTAGGGTAACAAGTGTTTAGCTGAAGGCTGCCAGTGTGGCAGCACCTTTGCTGTCTGACAGCTCCCATCCTCTGTGGCTGTGAGTACCCAGCTCCCCTCTAAGCCCACCCGAGATGCAGGGAGCAGGAGCTTCTCTGCTGCTCTCTCACTTGCAAACTGTTTGCTTACGGGCTGTGCAGCCTCAGAACTGCTAGAGCAGCAGCTTTCAGCCCACTTGCTTTCTGAGAAATGTATTGCACATCCTTTGACACCTAAGGAACAACAATAGATTTGTAATGGTGCAACTGGGATAAGTATCCAGCCCTTAGGTCTTGTTCTTTCTCTCCTCCACTGTCAAGTTCTCAGTCATCACTACAGTCATCCAGGGTGCAGGTTGGCAGTTGCCTGCACCATCGGCGTGTTCATCTTGCCATGGCCTTCACCATCTGGAGAAAACTTCCAAGTAAGTCCGGAGAGGCGAGAAAAATGCACAGCTCTTTGGAGAGGCTCTGCTGAAAAAAAAAAGCAGTAAGCAAAGTGGGAGATCCCTGTGTTAAATGCACACCCTCTGTGCCTTGATCTGGTGACCATGTCTGTTCACAGGCGTGTGCAGCAAGCTGTCAAGCTGTTGTACTGGGATGACAGATGAGTCAGCCAAGCAGAAAAGTACATTCCCTTATGGCATCTGAAGTGTGGGTTTTTCCAGAGCAAAGAAGCAGGCGACCTCCTTTCTTCTTTCCCATGCCCTTGCCACTTTCTCTGGCTAAAAGGCATCAGGGAACATGTCCCAGTCGCTGCCCATGAGAAAAATGCACCTTATTAGCTGTTCATTCCCATCACTGTGAATTTATTGATGAGAAATCATTCAAGACAAAGCTGTCCAAGGGGTTTCAGGAGGGTGTGATCATGGTAATGCCACAGCTTTGGTACCATAGCTATTGAAGATAAGGACAAAAGAAAAAAAGCAGTAGGTGTATGAGGTCATTAAGATAGTGGACTAAGAAATACCTGGTATTAAAGCTTTTGTATCACCAGAGTGGGATACCAGTGGAAGCACAGGAATGGATATTGCTGTAAAAGTCCTGGGGCCTACCTGTGGAGATCTTGGTCATCTCAAGAGTCAGGTAGATATCCATCCTTGTCCTGTTGGCTTCTCTCTATTTTTTCATTTTTTGCCCTTAAACACCTCAACCCTCAGAACACAAGGGGACTAAAAGGCACTTGCCTTACCTATTTTTGAATCTTCTAGTGATCCTTCACATGGAATGCCTTCCTACTCCTTCTAGCAGCACAAGGGATAGGTAAGAAAAGCCAGTCTAGCATCTTTACACTGGCATTATTTAATTCACTCCTTTCTTTTGTTTTCTCCTGAAGTTTCAGCCTTTCAGGCTTTTGGCATTTCTACTGCCTGCCCTCAGCCAGGCTGCCCTGACCTTGGTCAAGAACAGCCTGGCAGAGTGAAATTATTCTTTTGTTGGAGACGAAGAGATAAATTGATTTGAGGAAAGGGAGGTTGATAGCAGTAAGTTCAGGAGCTGTTTCTTTTGGTTTTCTTTGGAAGTGGCTTAGATGGGTAGTGGTAAAAGTTGCCAATGACAAGTATTTTCATATGCATCTTTCATTCATCCCTTTTATTACTGAAAACCACAATATTGATATACTTTTACTAAAGCAAGAAGGAAAAAATATCTTATTATAACACTTACCCACTCTCTGATCAACCAGGCAATAGTTCTTGTCTTTCAGAAGGTTTTCTGAGACCAAGAGCAAGCCAGCTGCTGGGCCACGGCCAGATTATAGTCCCATGCAGTGTTAAACCAGCAGCATCACTACAAACTCTGTTGAATATATTGCCAAGAGCCACTTGCTACCTGCTGTCCTTCTTCTCACAGCCAGGTAGGCATTTGTCAGCAGTCACTGGTAGCTGAGAGCTTCAGTGGCCCATGGTAACATGGCTCACACTGATAAAATGGCTTGTATTATTCTATAAAATAGCAGCCTTATGGGCTACTGCAAGGGTTTTATCAACACTGACCTGCTCCCAGGATTTTGTACCCCTATCACCACTGCCTGGTGGCATTTACTGGTACCACTGCCTGGGCATGCACAGGTGCTGTGCAGTTACCATGTAGCTTAACAGTTACAAGGGTGGTCCCTGTGCACATCAGTTGAGATCTCAAGGAGACATTTGTTATTTTTAGAGAGGTTTATTCCTAAATTATTTTGGTCCAGTAACAAGCCTCTTATAGGAAGACAAGGTATTGGTGCCCATGTCTTCACTGCAGCTGTTAACCTCTCCACACCCACACCCAGAAGCTGTGTCACCTGGTTATGCTTTGTCAGCATCCTTGAGAAGATTCAGTTCAAACTGATCCAACTACCTGTCTCCAGTACAAACATCCACAGCCCTGCTACGAGTCACCTGAGGCTCCTCTTACAGCTGGTGAATCAGGAGGTTTTTGGCAGTGAAGGGCCTGGAGTGATAGAATTTTTTCCTCAGTGTTAATAGCCATTAACGCTGCTTAAGAACACAGGGACTTGTTTTTCAGAGCTCTCAGTCCTGTAATTAGAAGTGGATGGGGTTTGTTTGTCAGGATGGATTTGCATTGCAGGAGAAAAAAAGGCTGACAGAAAACATGGCTTTGCCCTATTTTTAATTTTTCAACATTTTTTCCAGGGGCAATGCTGAATTTTTCCTTTTTGGTTGAAGTGGAAGCAAAACAATTTAGAGATGGGACACTTGGATTGATCCCAAATCTGTCAGGGTCTGCTGCATTTCATCATGGATAGCACGTGCTTCTCTTTTTGGATGTAAGGCACCATGGCAATACAGGACTGATGCATCAGCCCAGAGAAGACTATGAGTTCCAAGCAGGAATACATGGGAATAGGGTCCATAGTATCAATTCTAGAAGGAAACACAATGAGCTGACTAGGATGGGAAGTGTTCTGTGTGATAGTGTCAAATAGGTCTTTTGAAAGCAGGGCTTTTGTCATTTCCATTCCCATCCTTCGTCCCAAGTACAACAAGGGAGAAAATACTGGTGCTTCCTGCAGCAAAACAATTTCAATTTTCAATTATCTGCTTCTACTGCCTTTTACTCACAGTCTGAGAGATGCCTGGGTTGCTACTTTCCCTTGCAGATCGAACAAGGGATGAGATACTTTGATCTTTCACATTCTAATGGATTAATTTGTCGCCTTCATCTGAACCGTGATGAATAATTTGAGTTGCAATTAGCAAATCTCTGTGCAGAGTCAGCACCTGGCAGAGAACAATACTAGGGAAACAGAGGACCTTCTAGGTGAGACATGATGAAAATATTGTAAAGAAAAGGAGGCACAGAGCACTCGGTGCGTTCCCAAGGGATGTGGTGCAGTCATCACTAGCACAGGGAGCTGGGACAGGCAGGCTGAGATCAGAGCTCTAACTCCTTACGAGACACACCATTTTTGTTAAGTCAAGTGAGCTTTTTACCCCTACACATTCGGGTTTAGCTACTTCTAGGTGTCTATTGAGGTGAGCAATGCTGTGAAATGTTCCCTTTCTGGGAGAACTCAGAAGGCTGCTGCCGTGGAAGCGTTGTTATTCCCATGGCTCTCTTGCTGCACAGCCCATCTCACAGCTCCAGCCACTGACTGTAAAAACAACTGTCAGTTGTGTCTCCCTCCAGCAGCTTGCAGCTGTGAGGAGCAGAGTTAGACCAGTGAACGACCCTGGCCTTGGATAAACAAGTGGGAGGAATGACTGTGAAACCTGCTCCTCAGCCAAGAGACCCCCCCTTTGCTCTGCTGTTAATCCAGAGCCTTTCCCTGGGGATTCTCCTGGCTACAGTGATCTCTGCAGAAACTTGCCATGATCACCACGAGCTTGGATATTGTCACCAAGAAACCCGGACCACAAACATGCCCAAGCACATGACTGCTGCCAGAGGAGATGCTCCAAGACCAGGCTGGTACTTAAACTTGCCAGAAGACCATGGGGCCTGGAGGAGAAGTTGTGTTCTCCTTCAGGTGTCTGTCAGCTGCATATAGAGAGGTCATAACTGAGGCAACCACAGGATCTCCTTTCCTGGGAATCCTCCTTTCCTCCACAGTTTTCCTTTCATAATACACTGTCTCTCAATCAGATCTTTCAAAGCTGAATTTAACTTAAAATTATGTTTTCAAACAAGTGAATAGTGATTTATCAGTGACAATAATGTTCTTTTCCTGTGCCATACCTCATGAGAAACTGAGAAAGCAGCCCACACAGGCACCCTACATTGATCTCTCATTCTCATTCAGAGCATCTCTTGAGCTTGTGAATGAACTCTAAAAGGACTGCACAGCTCCCCAGCACAGGCAGGTTCTCCAGCACAGGGTTGAGTCAGAATTTTTTTTTTCCTATCTTAAAAGGTTCTGATTTCGGTCTTAAATACTCAGTCTGTTGCACAGCAAAGAAGTCACTGAATGAGACAAAGAAAAATAATCCTATCATTATCTGGGGACATAACTTCACACATTTTCATGCATAAACATTCAAAAAAGGTCCCTGGAAGTCTAAGATTCAATTCAGTGTCCTGCAAGATGTCTAGATATGACTGCTTAATTATAATTACAACTGCAGAATTTAGAAAAAAAAATAAAAATCTCTTCATTAGAAGAATGTGATTGTTAATTGCCATGAAGTTGCAGATCTTTCTCTTCTCTCTGGCCTCAATGCTTTTCTTTGATTTTAAATAGAGCCATTGTACTCCAGAAGCTTTGTTTAAATGATGTGGGATTTGAACAGCATTTTTAATACTTTTCACAGTGACTACACATGAATAAAATGCAGATGTCAAGGTTACCAATCATGCAAAATAATTCCTGAGAGTTTTCTGTCCCGTGGTGCTGGAGATGGTGAGAGGTGTAGTTTGGAGGCCAAATTCCCTGTTTTCCCATAATCATGGGGTACCAAGCACTTCTCCAAGTAAGCAAACCCGACTGCAGCACAGGGCACTGGGGAGGGATTCAGCTCAGCTGGCCTTTGGTCAAGGAACACAAGCACACACAATCTGAGTGCTGATAGCAAAGCAAAGCTATCAAAGTCGTAGAGGCTGTAGCACAAGGACCTCATCAGAACCCAAAGGTGCTCTTATCTGTCCTTAATGGCTTTGTGAGCTGCTTCAAAATGTGCACCTCAGGATTCTAATCATCTAAATCCTATTTATTTAGCTTAGCACTTCAACATAAAATAGGACAGAAGACTCCTAGAAATAAATGTGTCCCAAATTACAAAAAAGAAAATTCTCTAACAGAATGGGAGAGTAGACCTGGTGTGTCCTGCCACCGCCATGCAGAAAACCTTCCATTTAAAGCAGCATTTAACACAAAACTATGCCAAAGGCAACCTGAAGGTGTTGTGTCATATCTCATTTATGCTCCAATGGCACAGTAAAACAGAAGAATTCCCTGTCAGCACAGCAGTCCTCCTCTTCCAAAGGCTAAACAAAAAGCACCAAGGAATATAAGTCATTGATGAAGGCTAGATGTGAAAAAATATCCTTCTTTCTGACCCTGGAAAATGCCTTTCTTCAGGCAGCACAACAATAATAACAGGAATTGTCAGGTTTTGCTACAGATATCAGCCACTTGCCTGCCACGGGAACTGGTTTGCTTGCTAATTTCCTTCCAGTTAGCAGACTGGGGGCCACTGGTCCATCAACAGCGACACAGTACACTCAGCATACGCTTGCACCTCCCCTCCATATGCTGGTACCACTCTTGGGTGTTGTTGGAGCAGCCGTAGTGCCCAGGGAGCCGCTCCTGGACCCTCCCCTTCAGAGCTCAAGACATGAACATATGTTACAAGGGAGGACTGCTGGAGTTCAGCAGCACTTTGAGAAGGAATCACAACCTCGAGAAGGAATGAGCTGTTCTCCGAGGTCCAGCTGCCTCCTCCAAAATACCACTTATAACTATTTTCTTCTTCTCTCTAAGTAAAGTTTGGTGTAGTTGTCTCTAAATATTTCAATGGAAAGCAAGCACTGCTCAGCTTCTGTCCATTCATTTCCATCACACCGCCAACCGGTTTTGGTTGAAAAGCTGAATATGGAGAATATGGGACAATGCAAATGAGGATCTGAACTGAACTCTGCTGCATTTGAATATCTGGGACACCTGCCATGACTGTTTAGATGGAACAATTACTTTAGTCTGCTAGAAAAGATTTTGTATTGAAAATTATTCCAATGCTGATGTGTTATCCATCAGGAACAAATCTGTGCCAACAACACTGACAAAATTTCTCCCGTGTCCCGAATCTTGCGAATTGATGCATGGAGAGAACATGTGTATGTGCATCCAGCTGCCAAGAGCACTTGTAAATGAGCAGAGTTAGTGTTTCATCTGTGTGTTTGTTGGCTATCAAGGCAAAAGTCCTTTGAAAGGCTTTGGGAACAAAGAGTTGGAGAACCTGCTGACATGTTTAGGATGCGAGAGGGAAGATTATTGAAGACAAGGCCTGAATAAACAGTCTGGATTTATGCTCAGATATGTTTTTCTACGGAAACTCAACCATATCTTTTCTTGTCACTGCACTGATTAATTAGCCTGCCTTTTGTATGTCAAAACTGAGAGTCTTTCAAAACAGTTTTGCTGATAATTTGGACCCTTCATTCCCCTGCAACAGTTAAGAACTGATGGCAAGGATTATGAGAAATATCCCAAAGCCATCTCTGCTGTGTTTGCTTTATGAGAGGAGACAGTCTGTAGATGTTAAGGCAACAAAGGATGGTCTGGCTCCTTCTGCATAATCTTTACAATTTCCTGACACTGACATCTCTTAGAATTTTTTGTTGGAAAAGCTGACAGGGAAATTCATCATAGCTCTGAATAGGAATCTGGAAATTTGTTCCTTAAACTGTCTCCTCAGATACTTGATCTCTGCTTGTGCGAGGTGTCGACCAAATGGGTGTGAAGAGTCTCCTCAAGGCTTAGCTGTTCCTGAGTTCTTCCAACACCCTCACTTACTGTCTCGATTCCTTACTTCTAATAGTGTCAAAATCTGTTTTGCATGATGTCATGGCTAAAAAGGACATCCAGAAATCCCGCTAGACTGCAATCAAAACATCCTGATTACAGTTGGATTTATTCTGCATTAATTATAATGTAGTGCAAATGAACTTCCTACTCATTGCCTTAGTCCTTTTTAAAAATTAATTAGCACAACAGACAGCAATAGAAATGCAACAACCATAATGCAGTTCAAGGGTCACTTCAGAGCCTGCCTGGCAGGCAGAAAGGCCACCCCTGTTTGAGTACCTACACTATGTATCTGAAGAACAGATCTGAAAATCCACTGAAATAAAAGGAGGAAAAAAAAATATGTTTCAATACGATTAAAAGACCAAAACGTCTGCTCCAGAACTGGAGCAAAGAACAGCAGTAATGTCTTGAAATGCCCTCAGCACCACTGTCTAGCCATGAACAGCAATTCTGGCTGCCACACTGTTTTAACAAGCTGGTAATGAGCACTAGCAAGTGGTTTAAACATTGTAATAGGGCAAATAAATCCCTTTGCATTTGTGAGCCAGTTGAATTGCAAACTGAATACCCCAGTTCTCTGAGTGGCCAGTTACATCACAGGATCCTGGGAAACTATTGTGCTGACCTGTGTTCCCTCCCTCTCCACTACTGGCTCCCTTGTTATCTCTTTCTTCCCTTCTCACAATGACAGTGCCCTGCAGTAACACTGACAGAGCAAACGTGGAACAGTATCTGCATCTTTTCAGGGGAAAAAAAATCACCTCTGTGAGCATGGGGATTTGCCCAGGATCCCATCTGAGGGGAATGGGGAAAGTGGGAGAAGAGGAAGGGTGTGAAGCATCATTTGCATGTGAAGGAAGACCTCCTATGGAACTGGAAAAGAGGAATTACTTTCCTAAAAAGGTCCAGTCACTTTTCTCCTTTTCTTTTTTCTTCTTCTTCTTCTTTTTCTTTTTCCTTTTTCTTTTTCTTTTTCTTTTTCTTTTTCTTTTTCTTTTTCTTTTTTTCTTTTTCTTTTTCTTTTTCTTTTTCTTTTTCTTTTTCTTTTTCTTTTTCTTTTTTTCCTTTTTCCTTTTTCTTTTCTTTCTTCTTTCCCTCTTTTTTTCTTTTTTTTTCTTTTTCCTTTTTTCTAAGTTCAAGAAGGTCCATTTTCATCCTGTAATTTTCTGAAAAGCAGCTGTGTTATTGCCACAGAAATGTTTGTTTTACTCTTCTCCTTGGCAATAAATCCCTCTCAATGTGTTGTTCTCATGGAATTTCCTAGAAGGGAATCTTGGAGATCTGATCTAAAACCTGATCTCTGTCACTCATCCCTGTCATGTTGGGAGAGCATCAGCCTGTGCCTGCAGGCTTCCATCCGTTAAGAGACTTCCGGGTGTTCCCATCTTTCACAACAAGATAAGGCCTTTTAATCCTCCAGATACCATCTCTGCTCGGTCACATTGCATGCCACAGGAAAACCCATTCTGGGACATTCTTCTTGAACATTAGAAGACAGACCTCAATGTAACACAGACAGTACCTGATTTTAAAACATTAAGACCATTTAAATATTCCAAGAGAAGCAGTAAACTTGGGTCTGTTGAAGTTGTCCTTTCCATTTGACAACTCCTTTGACACTCTGACTAATGTAATCAGATGTATTCAGAGAACTCCAGAATGCAAAGGCAGCCATTACAGCCCAGCTTGTGGATGTATTTTTGCAAATTATATGGCAAAACCAAGCAGTAAATCAGTGTCTGATTAGCTCTGGGATTTGAGGAGGTTCTGATTTGAAAACTGATGAGAAAGTTCCCCTACAGAATGATAAATGGGCTTATTTGTAAGGTCTTTGTTAGTTTTTGGGAGAGCAGACTCTATTATCCTCCCAAATCACAGCTGTCCCATGGCAGTGGGTCCAGGATGAAAGATCTTCTCTGTTCTGACTCTCAGGGGACATCAGGGCTGTTAAACTGCAGCAAACACTGTGAGTGTGGACTAGACAAAGCAGGACCTAAAGCAGCAACCTTCCCTTGTCACTAGGAGGTCACTGCCCAACATCACACAACTCCCAGTGTCTGTGCCATTGCCTGAGATTCAGCTCTGGTGCTGAATGTGTCAGGGCTCAGCAGTCTGGCCTCTAAGATCTCCTGGGTCTCAGCTCACTCTTTCCAGGCCCTCCTAGATCCTGCCCAGTACTCAGCAGACTCATGGGTCCTGGCATGGGCTTCGTTTTCTCTTTATCCAGTGTCTAACCACAGTGGGATGCTGCTCCAGTACTGTAGCACTGCTATTAATAACAAAAAGATGAAAAGTAGCTCTTGGGTTTCCCTGAAGCCAAAGCTTCCCTGCAGTCAGAGAGCCCCTCATCTATCCCAACTAAGAGATGATTCACCACTCTCCTTTAAAGATCACATGCCAGTCAGATTGCAGTCGCTGACATTTCACCCTATCAATATTTTCTGATCAGTCCTCCCTGGTTTAGTGTCCATGGCGACAGCGGCTGTTCTCCGGCAGCCCGAATCCGGTGTGGGAGTGATTATGGGGCTGCTCCAACTCAGCAGGCACTCGGAGCTAAAAGGGGCTGATCCTCCTGTGCTCAGCACCTGGGGAACCATTGGAGTTGAGGGGAAACAAGGGGGAGGCACCTCCAGCTAGCTGGGCTTTGTTACTTAACCAGCTGCGTTCAGCATCAATTCTTTAAAGCACATTCAAGTCTCGGGCATGTTTTTGAAAAGCCATGCAGACAGCATGTGTTCACTTTTACCTGCTGTCTGCTATAACATAGTTGAGGGGAAGGAGGAGGGAGGAAGATGAAATCAGATTTTATATTGTCTGCTCTGGTTAATTGGACCGTTACAATTTACACCAGCCTTCGGTTAGTGACAGAGGATGAGCTGTGCAAAGTTGCAACTGCCTTTTCTGTGTTCTACTGAGTCATCTCAGTGCATCTCAGATGTTTGCTGCTCAGAAAACAACATGCTTTGAAAACATTAACACCTCCTGAAATAAAGAAAATCCAGAAGTGCTGCTCAGAGTTGGTCTGATCAACCCTTCAGGATCTCAGCCAGCCAGTTAGATGTTACAGAAAAACCGCAGCATCATTTCTAGCTGTGCAAGGCTCCCTAACCAGAGTGTCTCATTGCCTTCTGAGGAATACATCAATGATCAGATGGGTAAACTGAGGCATCAAGACAGTGAAATTAATTAAGTAAACTAAAGATGCCAAAGGTGTGAATCCCAGTGTCATGCTGTTTCATAAAGCTTTTTTCCTGCCTGTCCAGGCATCCTCAGGGGATTGCTGAGATGTCAGGTATAGAGCAATCATCATATATTAACATACAAGATTTAAAGCATGTTCCCAGTAAAGACAGTGATTATAAAATGCTGTTCAGTAGCTGTGTTATATGAGCTGGAGATACGACTAGCTAATGTGTGACAGTTTTACCAAGCTTTTTCAGAATGTTAAATGGCAATAACCTGTCCAAGAGCACATGAGCCATACCCAAGTCACTTTTAGCCCAACATTCAGTGATTCCTCATGGATTCCCTTCCAGAGGGGCAAAGAAAGCAGAAGGCTCCATTTTTAACGGAATAGTCCTTGTCCTGCTACCTGGAACTGTTTGTGATATTTAGAATGTCTGAAAAGAATTTCTTCCAAGCATTCAAGGAGAATGAAAATATAAAGAGGCATTTGTAAGAACAGAGGGAAGGGGAGTAAAGGGGAGCCCTATAAGTAAGTAATTTATTTCCTCTCTACCATGCTCTTCAAATAACTTTGGTATTTGAAGAATGAGTTTACACATGCAACACACAGCAGCCAAAGCAGGGGAAAATTGAAATCCAGAGTTTGGTACAATGTGTACCCATCCCTGGTGTCTGATCAGGGCTGCACACAGCATGGGTCATGCACAGGAAGAATTGGAAGGTTGTCCAAAGCTGCAGAGATACAACTTGGGTGGTTCATGGAGAGGTGCCTGCACGGCAGGAGGGCTGTAGTAGATGGTGATGCATCCCTTCATCAATCTGATATACCTCCTCTCCTTGGAGGAAACACCACTGATGGGCAGACATGGCCCAAAATCCAGTGAGGGGAAAGAACAGCAAAGACAAGGAAGGCCCATGAAACCATTCAAGAAGGTGAATTGCACTGAAATATTTTGCGGATTGGGGTCCCTGCCTCCTGTTCTTGCTCTTGACTTCCTAACACATGATGTCATTTTCAAGATGATTTGATTTACCAGGGCCATGTACAGCACTTCGTAGCCCTGCAAGTGCTTTAATTCCAGAGCCAGCACTGCGAGTGCTGCAGTTGCTCGTCTGACTGGGTGATTAGACTGCCAGGAGAGAAAGCAGCAGGTTGGTGTTTGTATGTCATGCCTACCACAAGCAGAGCATTTCATCGGCTTCCAAATCCTCAGCTGTTACTGAACCAGGGACTTCTGCAATGGTTTCAGTCTTCAAAGAGATAAACGAGGCAATCAATTAGCTCTGCTAATTGCAGAGGCCTCAAGTGCTCTCCTGTGAAAATTGAGAGTGATGGTGCTACTGGAAATTTGAGAAACCAGTAAGTTGTCGGGGTTTGGGTAGTACCAGGTGAGGAACATTAAATGAACAAATGGAAAACCAGGTGCAGAGCAGCATGAGAAAACATGGAAAGGTTTGCTATTCAGGGGAAGCTAACGAGGATGATGGGAAACAATAATATTTTCACAGGTAATTGACATTTGTTGCAACTGTTGAAAACAAGCTTGGAAAAGTTGACATTTCTCATTTCCTGTGGAACAGGTGTAAACTACATAAATATTTCTGTTTCACTTGAAACTTTGTATAAATGGGAAAGTTTTATGGCAATATTTACATATCACACTATTGCTTTGCATTGTAAATGCTCCCAGTGACTATGCAACATTCATCATCAATAGTAACATTCAGGTTTTAACAGAATGTAAAAGTTGCTTTAGCAAAAGTAAAAATAAAGCCTTTTAGCTTGTTGCAGTGAACCAGCAGTAAGATGAAACCAAAAGGTTGGAGTGCACATTGTAGTAACCCTGGTAGCCTTAGAAAATGGTTGGACTTGAACTTAAAAGTCTTTGCCAGCCATAGAAATTCTGTGATTTCAGAATGCTGCAAACAGGCGGCATCTGAACATCTCCCCCAAATGTTAATATATTTATAATTTTAATGGAAATCAGTCAGAAGGATTTTAAAGGGAAAAGCAAAACAAAAGAACAGACTGAATTTTCTATTAAAATACCAGACTTCTAGTGAGCTGAAATTATCCCAAACCTTCCCATGTTAGGCTGAACCAGTGAGCAAAAAGCAGCTCAGAGCTGTCAGTCTTCTAGAGGGATATAAGGAAGACAAATCTGAACTCTTAGCTATATCCATTATTTTCCACATCTGACATATTTCAGGAGAGTCAGATCCCACACTTCTCACAAACTTCTCCCCTACTCTATAGGAATCACTATTTAGGGCTTTTAAATCACCCCCAAGCCATGCTCTGTCCTCAACAGCAGCCACAGTAGGAAGCAGGAGAAAGAAATAAATAAGCATCGATGCCAGCCCATCCCATTTTGCTATTACAAGTAATTCAGCCTTTTGATGTTTATATTGTTGCTGAAATTAACTTAATGAGTGTTCACTTCACTAGAGGCATAATCAAATATTAAGAGCTGAATGCGATGGAGCTCCCTGCCAGGGCTCACCATAGAGAAAGAAATGGGTCTGTGAGCAGGAAGGATGAGAGAACAGCAGCGGGTGGGCAGAGAGGGCTGAGGGAGGCAGCGAGGAGCATGAACCAGACAGTGGGAAAGAGCTTTCTGCTGCTTGTCCTGGCCGTGCAGCCTGTGCCCTCCTTCCCTGGCTTGTTCCGAGGCAGCGGGGATGCTCTCCAAGCAGCTAGCAAGTGAAATCCCAGGGACAGGAAGAATAGGCAGTGGTGTTTCTCCTCCTCTCCCTCTGCTGCCAAGTGAGTGTGGAAGGGAGAGGTGCTGAACAGAGACTAGCTGACAAAGCCCTCACTCCTTTTAAGCATAAGACTCTGCCAAACCTGACACTCGCCTTCGCTTCTGTTTCTGACTTGTTGATTTTCTGAAGCTCATATGCAAAGATGGGAAGTTTTTATTCATCTAGAGTAATTTCTTCTCAGTATTGTTACCTACTGAGAATGAAACATGATCTGCTGAAGGCAACTTGGTTTAATACAAAAAAGAGAAAAACTAATTAAGTAAACAAAGGTTTCTATCAACTTTTGCTGAAAGGACAGTGTGCAAAACAGGCAGGACCATTTACTGGCTGTGCAGGTTAAATAGCTGTGCTTACTCTTTCATGATAGAAATACAACTGTTTTGGTTTTTAAAAATAAGCTTTTATTTCAGCTTGAGAATCCTTTCCTCATCTGGGAGTGAGAAAAAATATAGTGTACCAGCATCCTCCTGTTTCTTAGTAACCATGGCGCCAGGCTAATGCATTTAATTTGTGTTATGTCCACATATTTCTACTCCCATTAGTAAAAACCACATCTCTACTAGGAACTCAAAAATATATGCAACGTTCAATTTCCACAAGAACGTTTTGTCTGGTCTTGTAACAATGGCAAATGCAGAAGAATCTTTTTGCTCCTGGAATGGTTTTTTACCTGGATGTGCACGTGAGCCTTTCATAAAGCACAATGGATGGTCAGGGAACATTGTATCCAACTGAGAATGGAGACCCTTCCTTAATTAGAAAGCCTCATCCAGCAACCCCTGAGGAACAGGGTTGCAGAAAGGACGAGACTGCTGGAATTCAGGGAAGGGATGTCACAGCTGACAGCTTTAAGCATCACCAGATGATCTATGCACCAGGAACTGGGCAGGCAGGACCTAACTAGCAGCAGCAGCAGCATGGACTTGGTCAGAGGCTTGGTTTTTGCACAGCCTCTCATTTATCCATGGAGTGTGTGGGAGAAGACATAAGTCTTACAGATCCAAAGTAAGCAAGAAGGAAATGCCTCAGTAGGAAACCCAGTTATCCTACTGAAAAGATTAATGACACTCCAAGAGTCTGGCACGGCTGGAAAAGATGTATTGTGAAACTATTTGAGCTTTGCACATTTGTTTTCATTTTGCGTCAGAAAAGCCAAAAGCTTTTGAAAAGTTTCATTAAGAACAGCAAAGGACCAATCCATCCTAGAATGATGAAGAGTCTGAGCACTGGAGAGTTCAGCTGGGTATGGGAGACTCCACTGAGCCCTTGCTCTGGATGCATTGAGAAAACACAGTCCTGGGAGCATCGAGTGCTTTAGACGTGGTACCATCCCCTCCCAGCTTCCAGCCCATGTGCTGCAGTGTTAGTGACACAGTTACACAGATGTGAGACTTCTTCCAGGGATAGATTTAGTGAACAGAAAGGAGGCAAAGAAGATCTTAATTTCAATTAACAGTTTTCTCTATGAAGATCCAGGCTTTTAGTTAATTTATCTCTTTTCAGCTTACATTTGCCTTTGCATCCATCCCCACACAGTCATCTATTTTCTCGCTGCTAAAAAAAATCTCAATTTTCTGATTCTTATATAAAAATGAAACCTGTACGGAATGGAGTCATTTCCTGAAAACAAAACAAGAGCTCCACAATTGTTACAAAGGTTCTTCACATCACAAGATCTTCAAGCTATTCGGATTTTTATCTGATTGTTCTTTATACAAATACTAACAGAGAAATTAGAGATAACCTTAAACTGCACTGAAAATCTAAATTACATGATGAATGAGACTTGTGAGCACATTTGTCTACTGATCTGCAGCCAAAAAAAAAGAAAATTTGGTGACTAGCTTGAGAGCAGTGATTCTGAACTGAGCCGCCCAGGTCAGACTTCATCCGTGCTAGTGAGATACCCCAGGCACAGGATTCCCAAAGACCCATATTTATGGCTAAGATTTTACCTGACCTTGGGACTCCATTCCTTGCTTTGCTTATGTCCAAGGAAGTGGTGGCCAAACCTTCATACAGATTAACTGATTTCTGAGTTTCAGATCAGAAAAGGGCACAGACATGCACCACTGTGGTGATGGTTGCCCCCAAGGCAAAGACTGGGTGTGAGGCACAGAGATGCGATGTTCTTCCCAGCAGCTCCAATTCTGCTTTTCTGCTGGCAGAAAACCTGCTTCTCCACAGCTCATTCTGCCTTGTTATCCTAGAGGAATTCTATCTTCCTCTGTACAGATCCAAAATTTATTTTGCCTACAGAGTTCCAAATCCTTTTACTAGCACTCAATGAGCATGGGTTTTGTTTCATAAGGCTATAAAATGCAAAATTAGGCTCCTGTATGGTCTTCATGAGCTTTCCAAGACTTAAATTTATCATCAGATTGATAAGGCTCCTGACCTCTCACCTCCCCTCTGATTAAAACCAAGAATTAAAGAACCTCCAAGGAGCCTTTGGTTACATGGAGAGGTCAAGGCATGGCTCTGCCAGCTAAATAACATTTCAGTTAAAAAATAATATATGATGTTGACCTCCATGAATGTAGATCTTCTTGATTTATAAAAATCTTAAAAAAGCAAAAGGAACTTTCTGTGAACAAATGAAATAATTCTACTACTGCAAACCACATGGGTTTCTTGGACCTCCTTGGTCCTCTTCTTGGGTGAATGTCACTTCTGAGGCTAATGTCACACACCTCATCAGTGAATGCACCCAGGCCAACTTCCAGGGAGCAGGTTTTCAATCACTGATGCAAAGAAATAAAGAAATCAAGGAAGGGCTGAGGGGTGGCAGCTGGCTGCTTCCCCTAGTTTAAGAACTATTTCAGTCTTCTCACCTTGTGCAAACTGCAGAACAGAGAGTAGGTCAGAGAACATCCTGACTGTCACCTCTATTTTTTCTTTTTCATATTACTCCAGAGGTTTTTTATCCTGAGAAGCATTACAGTTATCATCACTGGCAGCTTCAGAGACACAAATCTTTGAAGCAGATTAAAGCATCCTGCAAGAAGCTGTTTCCACAGCAGCTACCCAGACACACCCAGACAGTATTAAATGGTTAATTAATGCAGGTCTTTCCTCTTGAGGTGCTCATCCTGAGCTCTGTTGAGCGTTAGTGAAGAGAAACAGGTAATTCAGCTTATTTTACTAGTGACTATTGAGAACTTGGGTAATTTATCTAGTATTTTATGAAGGCAGCATGGGTTGTCAGCCTGAATGGGATGGTTACTGACAGTAGTGGTAAAGCCCAGGAAGGCTCAGAGCTTTGTACTAAATGATATGATGGGCACACGAGAAGATAAGGCTGAAATTGGTGCGAGGTGTCTAGATCTCACTTGATCTGCATGAAATGGCTTGTACCATGGGAAAAACTAGATGGCAAGGTAGCCATTCCCAGGATGCAATAGAAATGTTGCATGAATAGTAAGTGGTCATTGTAACTTTTAGAAGTCTATTATTGGTGGCCTATAGCAATAAGAGGTTCCAACAAAATGCGGTAAAAAAAACCCCAAAGAACACTATCACAATTTATCTTCTTCCCATAAGTCAGAAAGAAGCCTCAAAATAAATGCAACTAAAGACAGAAGATTTCCCAGGTAGATGAGGTTCTGGTCAAGATCATGCTGATGGAGAGAGCTCATAAGCCCTACTTTGAGTGCAGCTTACAGCATGGGTTTAGACTAGAAGGGTTGCAAAATGTCCTTCCAACATAAATCTTTGTTTGATTTTAACTTAATTGAAGGTAAAGAAACAACAGATGGCACTTTAGGATATACGATCAAGCTTCTGGGGTTTAGAATCACTAAAGCAGGCAGTCAAGAAGAGTCCTACAGACTGTCCATGAAACATGCTCAGTGATGAGCCAAACTCTATAGAACATCAATTTAGAATTACTCAGCCACACCAAAACACACAATGAAATAAAAATTTTAAAATCCTTTATTAGGTGAAATGCAAGTGGAATGGTACCCTCCCCTTCTGTGGCATTAATAGGTATTGAAATCTTTGAATTAATGGCGCTGAGTAACAGTTCAGTATTGCTCTAGGACCTCTGCTCTAAACCACCTTGTCTCCTTCTAGAAAGAAATGCTGACCCAGTTCTCTGTGGAGTTAGAATAACATATACATTTGGTCTAAGTGGGAAATCAGACCCTTTTTCTTTCAAACATGGTATCTCACATGTGCTTCTCTGACACTTTCTTTGCCAAAGTCTAAGCATGTTGACTTCATTATTATGGTTACAAGTGATGTTCAACTGGGGCTACATGCTCCTGCCTTTCATAACAGCCTGGAATTATTCAGTTATTTAAGTCATTAAATGATCAAACATTTTTTTGCCAAGGGTCAGACTGCCTTCTTCAGATTCCTACCAGATGGAGATTGTTGCTAGGGTAACAGCCAACATCAGCTCCTCTGCATCCTTGGTCCTCCCCCAGCAGCACACTCAGAGAGGCTTATTTCACTCTGACTGAGCTATGTGCGTGTTTAGAGACATGGATGCCTGATGTGAGTGATCTGCTTCCTGCCAAACTGTTGTGACAGGACATCAGAGTCAAAAGAGGGGGTTGGATTTTGGTCTTACTATTGCTAGTCTGAGGAAATTCAGTCATCAGGTTCAGAAGGCCTAGGCTGAGGTGATATTTTTTCTCAAAACCACCAGAAGCAGAGCAGGGCCAGATGAGCTGCTGACCAATGATGACATGTGACCATAGACCTGGGCTCAGCCATTGCTCTGCAAGTGTGTGAGGCACTTCAGCTCAATCCCACCCTGAGTCATCTGCAAAATAAGTATTGACATCTCAGCTGGCCATGTTGGCTCCTCTTATAGCCAAGGGATGGATTAGTCATCCTCTCTTTCAAACATCTGAGGTGAATTGTCTCTGTGAGGAAGAGCACAGTCTAGATGCCTTGGCTCAGCTGATTGCATCCCCTCTCTGGACAACTGAAGCATGATGAGGTGAACCTCACCTTAGACACTCTGGACTAATATTCTTTGTTAAATATAACTGCTGTCAGTGTTGACGTCTCATCTGAACAAGTTATCTGGACTCCCTTGACAGTTAATGGAGGGTTCCACAGGACCAAATTCACCACATTTCAAGGGATATGTGCAAAACAGGTTAGACAAAGCAAGCAAGAAATGCATAGTGTTGTATTGGAAATATACAACAGAAGAATGGCAGAGTCAAAATGAGCTGCTGTTGCAGTTCTCTCATCACTCAGAATAGTTTGGAGGGGAAATTTAGTGACTTGGAGGAAGGATTGGAGAAAAGGGGTTGGATTTCCAGAAAAACCCAATTAGCAGTGGTATGAGACACAGGTCTGAAGGTTTGTGGTCAACCTGTAAGGGAAGTGACACGTTCCTCTCTGTTACAGCAGCCCCCACAGATGCTCAAGGAATCTTCCTACAACTCCAGGTGACCAATCACTTAAGGTGATACAGACACAGTAAAGGTCTCTACAATTTTTACAATCTCTCTGGGATTGATCTCTATCTGCAGGAGATGCTGGCCAAGAACACACAATAAACAGCCAAAGGCCACTGGAATTGGCTGTATCAGTGTTTTCCGTGCTGCTCCTGTCAGAATGTGTTTCTGCAATGAAAGAAGATTCACTTGTTTTGCACAAATAAGTTATTCTTCCAAAGTTTTAAAAACTTGAGTGGGAGGAAACTTGAGGGTCAGCTGCCAACAAAGGCTGCTGGAAAGAGAAATTAAAATGTCAGCAATGTTTATGTAGTGGCACTTGGCCAGAGGTGGACTGAATTAACTCAGCCCAGATAACACTAAACACGATGTACTAATAGGCTCTCAGAGTATATTTCAGGGAGATGAAAGCAATTGTCCCCTGACCTTATGCACCACAATTCACCTGTGGCATTTACAATAGCCCAATCATATACATTTTGGAAGAAGATTATGCTACCTTGGCAGAACGATTTCACTGCATCCAGAGCTCTTTATAAACTCCACTTAACTTGATAAACCCTGAATGAGGCTTCTCTGTGGTGACTACATCATGCCCCATGTGAGCCCTCTGAATATCATCCTGCCAACCCTGTAAGGTCTTTCCACAGTCTGTGAGATGAATTCTGCACCTCTACCTGCTCTATCCCCTGAAGGTTAACTGTTGGGCACAACACAGAAGAGATGCAACCAAAGGAGAGGAAAGTCTTGGATTGCTCTTTGGTTTGTGTAAATCCCAGAACTGCTCTTCAAAACCTGCAGCCAGTAACATGTTTCAGCTGTGCAAGATTTTGTGGAATGCTCGGAGCCCAATGCCATTTCTCCTCTGCTTCCTAGGGAGCTACCAGTGATTCCCAGCTCTTCCCTGGTGATGAAAGTCCTCTGCAGAATCATTCAATGGGCCACAAGAAAGAACCTCTTTGAAATACTAATGAATGTGCAACCATCATTTCTTTAATGTCTGGTGGTTGTTACTTTGACATTATCTGTTGGAGAGTGCTTATAGCTCATATTGACAGAGTGGGTCTGGAGTGGACTCCAAGTGATAATGGACAGCATACACTTTTATAATGAAGCTTTTAGGAAATTCCGAGATGGTCTGCACAGGGGGAAAAGATCTGCTCCTGTATCTGAGCAGTGAGGCAGCCATCGCACATACAGATCCCCCTTCAGCTCCAGTCAATTACAGAACTTTACTCAGGAGAGATTCCGTGAGCTAAGGAATCTCTCTTAACGGGATAGAGGGCTGTGAGTCTTTCTCAGCACAGTCAATCCCTGAATTTTAACCCTCTGTGGCTTCATTAACATTTGGCAAAGTTGATCAACATGGACTGAGGCCGGTAAAAAAATAGCTGTGAAAGTCTGTAGCTGTGAGCAACTTCTGTGAGCCTGGAAGGTACTTGCTTTGCAAACTCAGTACTGGGACAGTGCAGAAAGGTGGAGGTTGCCCTGAGCTAATGTGTAATTGCAGAAACACTCTTCTGGCTCATCATAGCAGCTCCTTGCCAGGATAAAAATCAGAGCTACCAGCTCAATTAAATCAAGGCAGATTTACTGCTGCCTTCCAACCTCCAGTGGCCAGCACAGCCCTGAGAGAACTTCACTGGAAGTGATGGGGTGTTGGAAGAGATGCTACAAGAGACAGTTGAAGTTAGAAACATCAATTAAACAAAAGCAGAATTGTTGGGATACTGCAGGTTCCTGGGCTCTCGTACTGCCTGGTCTGTAATCCTGTCACAGCACAAAACTCTTTCATTTCCCACAAAGTCTCCTAAATGCATCATTGGTTTCTGTACCTTTTGGGATTTTGTTTGAAAAATATCACAGCGTGCAGCTCTCCGTAAGCAAATAAGCCCAGAGGGGTATAATGGCAGCTGGCATTTCTCATCAGCTCCTGCTGGCCTTGAAATTGATTTCATGACTGAAAAGTTGGTAATAAAAATAAGAGCTGTAATAACCAGGTATTCTGAAGAACTGTTGGGTTGAATGGACCTGTAGAGGTGACATATTCAAGCAGCAGGAAAAAAAAAAAAAGGACAGAATTGCAGAAGTCTTACAAAAACTGCCAGGCAGAAACCTTGCCCAGTGGAGGCATTATACAGGTCTGGCAAGGGTCATTTAATCTCTAAATCCCTGCAAATACAGGTTTGTATATTAGTGATCCCCTGCCAATATATTACTGAGAAGCTCATGCCAATAGGGCGTCCTGGGGTGCCTCTCCACCATGGGAAGGACTTGGCATAATGTTTATGTCGTAAAGGCTTTAGCACCTCTCTGTGCATTCCAGAACTATCAAGAAACAGGCACATTCCCTACTCTGAAGAGGCATCAGAGTTACCCTGTGCTGGGTGGAAATGGAGCCTTCTGCGAGGGTAGAGTCTGCTGAAATCCTTCAGACCACAGCTCAGCCAACAAAGCAGTTCATAGATATGTGTTTTGCTAGGAGAGCTTTTCTTGGTTGTGCTTTCAGATGGTTTGAATCCTGGGAGCAGGGAGTTAACAGACTCCCAACCTAATCTGTGTCTGAACAAGAACAGTAGTTCCCATGTAACACTTTTCATGGCTACATCTCCCAGAAATCTAGAGAGGAACATAGCACTTCTCTCCACAGATGGAGGAATGGAGGCATCAGCTCAAGCCATTTAGCTTGGCACAGGACAGATTTAAGAACAGAAGCTTCCTCAGTGGCTGCTTGGACTGTCTTACTTCATGCAGCAGCCGATGATAAACTCTCACAAAGCGATTACTCAGTTGAAGGGATGCACAGGGAAAAACAACTTTCTGTGCAAATCTGGCAGGGTGACCCAGGCATGGATTATCTCAGTACTCCAGCACACAGACACTGCCCTGCAGCAGCCCATGCGTGAACTGACACCAACAAAGCTGTTGTATCCAAGAATGTCCTCTGGCACTGATGGCAGGTGATGGGGAACAACACAGGTCACTACAATTTAGCTCCTGCTCTTTTTGTTATGATGGGAATTCTTCCTTGAACTGCACTAGGGGTTTCTATAAGAAAAACCTATTTGGGCTGGTCCAAACCAAAGGTGGGAATGAGGCTCAATCTGCCACTGGGTATTGTTCCTTTGGCATTGTAGCTCAGTCGATGAGATGTTGGAATTGCCACAGAAAAGTGCAAGAAAGGCCTCGTGGGTGATCAGAGCTGGGTCCTTCCTCCCACTTTGCTCTTTTCACCAGCACAGGGCAGATGATGAAGAACAGGAATTTACAGCCCAGATTGATTTTGCATTCTCCCGCCCAAGAGGAGTTTATTATTCTGCTGGATTGACTTTTTCAGCCTCCTCCTTTTCCTGACTCCTCTCTCACGGGTGATGGCTCCCAGCACTACTCAGCACAGTCGGGGTGTCTGCAGTTAATTAACAGAGTGTTTGTTTGCTGTTGAGAGGACAGGGAAGGTGAGAGGCTGGAGTTCACTGGCTTTGCAGCAGTGCTGGCTCTATCTGCTCTGCAGCTCCCACACTGAGGGCAGCTCAAGGCTAAAGCACCAGTTAAATTCCACTTAATCCCTCTAATAATACTAAGAAAAAAAAGTAATAAGTAGCTTCACCCTAGCACCATGCACCATGTCGAGGGGATTTAACCCCATCCTTCATGCTCTGCAGCCATCTGTCACTTTTAGCCTTCCAGCTGCTGCATAAAAGGCAGCTCCATCTCTGCTCATGTGGTTTGGCTGGGCCAAAGATGAAGAACATGAAGATGCTGGAGCAACCACTCTGCCATGCTTGTGGCTCAGGGCAAGCCCAGCTACCAAAAACTGCCAATGACAGAGCATTTTACCCTCTCCAGAAGAAGCAAAATAACTCTGGGGCTTAGAATTGGGAGAAAAAAAAAAAAAAAAAAAAAAAAGAAAAAAGAAAAAGAAAGAGATAGAAGTGAGAAAAACAAACTGAGAGCTGGTGCTTACGCCCAGGCTGTACAGCACCTGCTTCCACCCGCAGCTGCAGACGTATTGTTGCATGTGCAGGATTTGAATTTGCATCGTGGTATGATCTTATATCCATGGATGTATTGAACAGATGCAAATGGGTGCTGAAAGAAGTGGACAACAGCCAAAACCAACCCCCAGTGTCTGTGTAAAATCATACAAAGCCCCGTGCATCTGCATATTTATGCTTTGTATTGATATAGTGTTGGTTTGATACATGGAATTGTTCTTAACTCTATAAGATCCTCTCTATAAAGCCCACGCCATTACATAAGATGTTGCCCCTCCTCTTACTCCAGCAGAGGCTGAATCTGCCTAAGTTGGCAGTGGATTTATGAAAGAATCATTATACTTGGACTAAGCAAATCACACTTTCCATCCTGCTGAAGAAATATTAGGGGATAGATATTTTTTGCAGGACATTCTGGAAGTTTAATACACATGAACACCAACACAAGTTTAATTTATCTATTACTTAGATAGAAACATTTCATCAGCTGCCCCATTAATAAATTCTCAAGATGCTTCCCTGGAAAGAGAGATCAGTTTTATCTCTGTGTAAAAATGTCCCACAGACTGTGCTGCGTTTTGCCCGGTGCACACAAAACATCAACCCGCCCTACAGGAGAAGCTGCACCAGCTCAATTCCTCCCTGGCAAGTCCATCCTGACCTGCACAAACTGTTGAAATGTGGGAAAGATTTGACCTTCCCGAGGAGTTCTGGCAAGTCAGGCCCTGGCACTTGGATCACTCGGAAAAAAACCAGCCCTCGTTTTGTCAAAGTGCAGCAGAGAGCAGCAATCAGATTTCTCATCCGAATTTCCCCTCGACAGGAGTTATTGCCCATACGGGTGATTTGTGCAGCAGTTCAGCAGGTTGGGATTCTCTCCTCATACTTCCCCTATTTTCAGGCTCGACTGCTGACTCCAGTGAATGCAGCCTCCTGTTTTTTTCTCACAGATAATGTCATTTATACTGCTAAAAAAAAATAATTTCCAAGCATATGGATTCAATGACCTATAAGCTCTAATTGTATTTACACAGGCACATTTTTTTAAGGACAGAAGGAAATCTCATCACTGCCCAGCCTGACCTGCAGCATAACACAGGACATAGAAATTCACCCTGTAATTTCTGCACCATGCCTTGTGATTTCTGCTTCAGCCTGAGACTTGAAGAAACATCTATCCTCCCCTTCATTTTTTTTTTGCAGTGAGAATGTACAATGTCACTGAGCGAGGTAATCCAACCACTCTGATATTCAAAGAATTTGACTGACATGTATGTGTATATTTATACCAGATGTATTAACTCAAACTTTCTTTGACATATATGGTGCTTTTCAGTGACTGATGAAGATTTGGTGTAATGTAATTTTTTTCCTCCAGCAAATTTATTACTCTTGAAATTACTAAGCTAGACCGGGTCAGAAAATAGTTACATTTGTTTGCAGTCATGATGGCTTGTTCTGCTGCCTGTGACTGCAAAAGGTCTGCGCTCATGAAATCAAGTTCAACATTTGTCATTTCTTCTGCACCAAATTTCCAATCCATTTGAAAGGAGAAGTTTTATATAATGATGATTTTTCTTCTGGTGTGACACTTTGGCTTGTGATCGCCAACATTTGAGTGTTTCACAGAATCACAGAAT
>VYZU01014961.1:0-25318 GCA_013401355.1 Ceyx cyanopectus | reverse complement strand
TAACTCCTACCATGCTGGGATTCCATGAATTTCAAAGGGCAGTGTGCAGAATAGCCCAGGGCTGTTTGGCTGTGTCACTGTCCAAAGTAACACGGGACAGAGGCCACTCACAGCCCTCACACACAGCATGGCAGAGTTGTGTTCCGTGCTGTAATTTTCTTGTTCTCCCAAACAGGGTGATCAAACCTAGTCAGTCTATATTCTGGAAAGGGTCTCTTGGCCTGTGTAGACCTCCAAGGTCTGGCCTGTGTCTGGGAAGCTGCTCACAGTGGTCTGGCTGAGACAGATAGCCTGCCAGTAGCTTAAAAGTATGTGTAATTGTGTGCTGGAGTTTGCTCCTGTGCCCTGACCTTGTCTCATTTGCTGTAATAGATGGAGCTTTGTCTGTCTGCCCCTGTCAGGGCCATGGTGGGTCATGGTGGTGAATGACAATAGGGTTTGGATTGACCTCAGGACACATCTGTTCCCAGCCACTGGGCTCTCCCGAGCAGAGAAACCTCATATTACAAAAGCAATCATTTCTTCTAGGCATCTCCTAAATATTCTGGAGGGCTGAGGAGGATTTAAGACTTAAGGTAGATATAAAATGTGATTTTGAGGGTCTCTATAATGAAGTTGCCTACTGTGCTACTTCTTAGAGCACTTGGGGGAGCAGGACTTGGATTTTGAGGTGGGGTGGGAGGCATGGGGGGGCTCAGGGAGAGGTTTGAGGCAACAGAACCCCATAGCTGGTGTGCTGTGGTTTTCATCTCCTGCCTAATTGGCTCTGTGTTGGTGGAAAGGGAAGATCAGCAGGTGAGGCCAGGCATGGTGGGGAGAGATGCTGCTTTGGGTGCACATTGCTGTGAGAGTGAGGTGGAATCAAAGCACCATTTGACATATTTCAATGTTTCCTGCAGTTTCACATGGTCTGGTAAAATAACAGGAGTCTTTTCTTTGCATCCAGAGCTGCTGGGCATTAATTTGTAATGCTGAGGGACATGGGTTAGTGATGCCCTGGCAGTGCTGGGTTAATGGTTGGACTCCATGATCTTAAAGGTCTCTTCCAACCAACATGATTCTGGGATTCTTTGCTTCAGTGGTCAACCCCCAACTTAGTCTTCCTCTTACATCTCAGCCATGGGGTAACACACCCTCACTGTCCCTGCCTTAAAGTGGAGCTAAAACCTCTTGATTTAAGGTGCACTGGGAGAATTTGCATCCCAGTGATGATGCTGAAGGTGGCTGGGAAGAATTTGTCTCTTAGGGAAGGGAGAGGCACCTCATGTCCTGTTCCATGTACATCCCAGTTTGTACTAATCCAGCTGCTGCCACTGATCAAAAGCTCTGCCCGTGTTTGGACTCCAATGGACGTGTGTCTGAGTGTGATAGATGTGTTGATTTTTCTCTTTCTTTATGGAGTTCAAACACTTTGCATTGATTGGTGCCTTCGTTTGGATATTGTGTGAGTGGCTCAGGCTGAAGGCAGCTCTGCCTGTCGTCCATCAAAACCTCCAAGTGCTTTGTCTTCATTTCAACCTGGCTGCTCCTCATGGGCCTGTGCTCCTGCCAGGCAGTGGTGGGGCTAAATCTGCTGCTGGGAAGACTTCATAGCAGGCTCACAAAACAGGGACACCATCATGGCATTGAAACCACCCCTCTGCTTACTGTGCTGTCTGTTGAGACAGCTCTTCATCTTGGGGAGGGGTCAGGGAATGCTTGTCTCTCATGGAGGGTGGTGGGTGAGCACCCTTGGGTGTGTGCACACTGCACAGAAACCAGCCTTGCCTTTTCAACACAAGAAGAGGTTCCTGATGCAGCACTGCCAGAGGACAAGGTCCCCTGGATATTCCTGTCCAGAGCAGTCTGGCAGGAGCAGGGGACATAACCCCACCCCAGGCCAATGATGCTGTGTTAAAAGAATTGTCTGGAGGACCGAAGAGTGATGCAGCCACATCAGGGTGTGTGTGTCCATGTGCTTGGACATCTCTCCACCTCAACACCCATCCCCATCAAACACAGAGCTGTTCAAATACCATCACTCATCNTCCCCTGTTTGGAGGCACTAAGTTCAACTCTTGGTTACAAGCTAGTCCAAGCCCTGGTGTTGAAAGCACCTACCTGGAGATGGTGTGGCTTGAAGTGACATCAACACCACCAGGTTCCAGGAAAACAAATACACTGGGTGATGGGGTGATGGAGGAACCTCTCATGCTGGAGCTGGCAACATCATTTCAGTGGTGGAGTCACCAGCCCTGGGTGTGTTTCAAAGCCATCTAGATGTGGTGCTTGTGGATATGGCTTAGTGATGGACTTGGTAGAGAAGGGTTAATGGTTGGACTTGATGGTCTTGAAGGTCTTTTCCAACCTGAATGATTCTGTGATTCTATAACCAATCTCTGCTCTTGTCAGACCCCATCTAGTGTGGATTTTATTTGCTTTGCTTGAAATGTTTTTTGTTACATGTTTTTTTTTTGTTTTGTTTTGATCTTTGCTTTGGTTTTTGTTTGTTTTGTTGGAGTTTTTTTAAAGTGAAATGCTTTGGTGGCTGAGGGGTTTTCCAGATTAAAACATTTCCTTTTTCTGTTTCTCTTTTTTCTTTTTTTTTTTTTTTTTAATTTCAAGGGATGTGTTTGAAGCTTTAGAGGAGCTGGGAGTTACATAACAGCATTTGATTTTGTTTTTACAGCAAGGGGCTAAGCTCTTTAAAGCCCTTATCATCTTAAAAGACACATCTTCAAGCATCCTTTCCTGCTCTCTCATGCTGCCCATCCCCAGAGGAACACTGGCTATTCAACTTCAGCATCCTGATGCAGCAGCTGGTGTCCACAACCTCGACCATAGTGTGAGCAGCATGTCCTGGGCACTCCCAGACACCCCCTTTTTCCTCACCCCATGGATTAGGGACCTGAGCTTGCTCAGCTCTGCATGGCACTGATGGGCCCTGTGTAGCTTAGCAACAGTCAGATCCTTGTTCACCACTATTTCCACTCCACAGAGGGATGGATCAACATCCCACTGGCTCCAGTGAAGCTCCAGCAAGGGGTGAGTGGGTGCTGAGCTGCCCTGGATGTGCAGCCACCTCTGGAAATGCTGAGTTTTGCTGGATGGATTGCAGCCAGCAGAGCAAATTCCAGCCTCTGCATCCCAAGTGATGCAATTCTGGGGAAAAAAGAACCCAAGTAAACTGGTAGACACAGGCAAGTGTGTAGGTGGATGCTCATCCTGCAGAACAGGCAGGGAAATCCCAAGATCAGCATCCTGAGATACCAGGGAGGGCTTTTCCAGCACAAGGATAAAAAAAAAAAATACAATCTCAGAACCCTGGGGGGAAACAAGATCTGACCTATTTTTATCTCATGAACCAACTACAGACAGATACATGATTCCCCAGAGGAATGCAAACTCTCCAGGCCAAATGTGACATGTCACGTGAGGGAGGATGAGGTTTTCCAGCCTGAAGTGGAAAATTTGCATATCCCACTCTGGCTGTGTACAGCTGACTGGGTGGTTGCAAAGAAGTAAAGATATTCAACTTGAAAATGCAGACCCAGGGCCAAACTGAGCATTGCAGCACTGGGCAGTGATCTAATGGCCATAAATTAATATAAAATGAGACTGAATAATTTCATGATGCAACACAGTGATGGCACAGAATGAGAGAAAGTGACTGTCAAAAGCATTTAGTTCAGGAAAGCACAGGGTGATAGGATGGGTTGGGATAGAAAAGACCTTTTAGAGTCATCCAGTCCAACCCCCTGCACTGAGCAGGGAGATCTGAAGCAGAGCAGGGTGCTCAGAGCCCCCCAACCTCCCCTGGGATGGTGCCAGGGCTGGGGCAGCCACCACCTCTCTGGGCAGCCTGGCACAGCCTCTGCCACCCTCAGCACCAACAATTTCTCCTGCTCTCCAGTTTCTTCCAGTTCAAACCAGCCCCCCTTGGCCTGTCCCTGCTCCAAAGTCCCTCCCCATCTCTCTGCCAGGTCCCTAACAGCCCCCAGAAGGTCTCCCTGGAGCTTCTCCTCTGCAGGCTGAACCCCCCCCAACTCTCCCAGTCTATCCCAGCAGAGGGTTCCAGCCCTCCCAGCATTGCTGGGTCTCCTCTGGCCCTGCTCCAACCTGACCCCTGATGTCTTCTCCATCCCTACAAGACTTCAGTGCTGCTGGACATTTTCAGGAACAAGGGTTTGAGTGACTCAATCTGAGTTTTATTTAGCCCACAGGCTTAAATTTTTGTGAGCAGCTTTATCTTCTGTACTCTGACCTCTACTGATGCCCCTAATCATATGGGAGCAAAGAAAGGCTGATGGCTTAGTCCATATTTTAGAGTCATTCTGTGGTTCCTGAGGAGTGAGAGAGGAGGAATGTGGATTTCTTTTGTTTCCCACTTTGTTTCTTAGGCATTATTTTTCTTTAAAAGCAAACAACCAAAGGAGAAGTGCCAGATGCATCTCAAGCACTGGAGTGCTCTGTGCCAGGAAATGACAAAGATTTGGATTACTCATCTGGGTACCCAAGTTTTTAAGCACACAGAGACTTCTTGGGCTCATATCAAAGCAAAACAACCCAAAGGAGTGGAGGGATGGGTGAAGATGACGTGGGGAGGTGGGGAGCAGAGTGTGGCTTTCTTTCATCCCTTTCATCTGGGTCTCACAAGGCTTCTTTGCTCAACCAAAAATTACCCTGTGTGGCTTGAACATGCACCTTCTGTTAAAAACCAGGTCCTGTGGTCACATTGGTGTCTTCTGGGAGGGTTCTGTAGTTGACCATCCACTTTAATAGGCCTCTGGCCACTGATGGATGCAGCAAAATCCAGCCCAAGGACATTTCTTTAATCACTTTATTCCACTGCTGGTGAGGTGTTTACTGTTCATTCACCATCTCATTTGTGCTTTGTTGCACTCACATTAACTCTTTGGGAAATCACACAGCAGTGCAAGCAATCTGGAATGGGAGGGATTCTGACCATGGTTCCTGGATGAATTCTGATGGCAGGAGATGAAGGCTCTGAATGCTCAATCACTGGCAGCCCTTTCTAATGTCCAGTGCAGTTTGGCAGGTGTAAACACTAGGGTTTGTTAATTAGGAGATATGTAAAAACTGTGTTTTGTGTATTATTCACATATTTAATATTTTTTTTCCCCTTTTTTCTTCACTTACTGCTTTTTCCAAGCATAAGATTATCATGAATGAAGAAGAAGCTTGGAACGTGGGCTGGCAAAATAGATGAAGATGAGACAGGTGGGGAGTAGAAATCAGGTCTTCTGAGAACCAACTGTAGCCTGTACCTGAAAATGAATGTAAGTAAAAAAAAATTATTAATATTATAAGTATTTCTTCTGTGTTTGCTATCTGATGTCTTATATATCCATCTAGTGGCTTCAGTCACCACCGTGGTTTTGTGCTCTTTCCTCAGATTTGGAAAATTGAACTGAGTAGTTCAGTTGACAACTGAGAAGATACCTGATGTTCTTCACCCATCACCATTTTCATTAAATTGATTAATTTAGAAAACTAGATCTTATTATCTCAGGGCAAATATTTGCAAAATTATTTTTTTTTTCATTAGACCGAAACCAAATTCTTTAATCTTTTTATAAATGGGATATCAGACTATGACCATGAGCAAGATGAAAAGCAGAGTGCAGGAAAAAGGGACTGGAAATAGCTAATTGCCCTCCAGTTAAAGTATTCATCAGGAATGTGCCCTGCAGTGGATAACTGGCTGTTCTTGAGTGAATACAGCTTTGGATGCTGAACAGAATGAAATGAAAGTTCCTGTTGAAAGTTTCTTCCAAACCTTCCTGTACAGACTGTTTGTTTTGAAATATTGGCACTTTGCAGTGAATAATAATGTCACCAAAAAGTCCTGTTGGAATATTTGTAGTGAAGTCCCCCGAGCCTGTGTATTAATCCAGGTAGCATGTTCATTTTTATCAGGTTTATTCTTCCCTAGGGGCTGAGCCAAAGAGCTTCCAATTTACCCAGGTCATTAGTGATTTATATGATAATTGGATCTAAGTTGATTTTAACTATTTGCTTTAAATCTCAGGGGATTTGTATTCTTAGACATTTTAATGCCATTGGAAATTTCACTGATTAAGCAAAGCCAAGTATATGTACTTAATTAGTCTTGAAACCAATTAGGCTTTTGTCGGTCAAATTAATCTTGTATCTGAATCTTTAAACGAGTTCTAATAATTTGGGCAGTCACCTTTGTGGGCTTGAGAGTGGAATCAGAACCAGTGCCCAGGTCCTGCCTTGGGGAGAACACACTCCACCCAGCTTTGTCCTCCCTGCTAGTAAATGTGATGTCTCTCTTTCACATGTAATGCAAATTAATATCTTTTTCCTGTCTTCTACCTTAGGATTTAGCTGAATATCCCTCCCATCCCTGCAGGACCACCTCAGATGGTGACAGCTTACAGTGACAACCTCTGCTGGAGGTACCTGGTGCCTTTGACAGTAGCACCCAGAAGGATCCTGGCATGGTGAGCATAATAATTCACTGGTTCCTGAATTTGATGCCAGTCATTTTTGCTCACAACAGCATTTTGAATGTAACACCCAAACTATCAGAGAAGGTGGCCCGTGGACCCAGAGGTTTAGCAGCACAAAGCTGGAAAATTGACAAAGTTATGGATCTTAGCTTTTCATTTCTGTCTGGAGAGGTTTTGCTCTGATTCCTGCCCAGTTCTCCACTTCAAGTTTCTTTCCTAGCTGTGCATTTAGTGTGTTTTCACTTGTTCAGGGTGACATCTCTATCTCCTGAGCTGGAGGTGGGTTTTGGGGGGACTTTAAGGTGAGCTGAATGCAAACCTATTATCTGTGGCTCTGCTTCGTGTCATTTTAATAAAGATGCCAGAAAAGATTCCCAACGTTTTTCTTCAATCCTTCTTTATTCCCTTCATAGTCCTTTGCAATCCTGTCCTGATACATGTTTACATCCTTTCCCTTTCAGGAAAGACCTCCAGATGATCATTGCAGAACCCTATGGTGGTGGAGCCCCCAGAAGCTACTTAGAGACCCCATGACATCAGAGGAGCATCCCCCTCTGGCTGAGGATGACTTCCTTGCCATTTGGATGAGGCTGCAGGTAATTCCAATATAATTTTCAAACTCTGTTCGTTGATAATATGCAGAAAAAAAGCAATTTCCACCTCTGTAAAGTGAGGAACAAAGCTGGGGCTAAGACCAGTATAACTCTTTAGGTAGTGGGCTTAGAGCTGATGTCTGTGGTGATATTATTGGTGTGTTGCTCCTCTTGAGTGGAGGTTTCACACCAGTGTATTTCCTGATGATCAGTGTCACAAATCCAGACACGAATTGAATCATTTTTTGTTATTCTTGAACTTGAAAGTTCATCCTTGGTGTGGCTTTAAGGACTAGAAATGTTTCCATCCAGCCTTGCTCCAGCATGAGTCAACTGTATGAGTTTCCCATCACACTCTTATGCCAGCTTTTTCTTCTAATGGTGTTGAATCCCTCCCTTACCCCCATTTTTAATGGATTATTTCACTTGTGCTTGTTCCAGGAGACACAATTAGTGGTGCTGGAAACATTGACTGTAATGCTAGAGCAGTATCTTGACTTTCTGTAAGACAGAGTTCCTCCAGAGACTGGGACAAGGGGAGGAATGAAAGTCTCTGGAACAGCTGAGACCTGGCAGGAGCTGGAGAAGATGTGAGACTTGGTATCTCTTTAGAAATAGACTAAATTTGCTTTTTAATCCTCAGATGAGAGGAGAGGGGGCAGGGAAAGAAGGAGACCATCTGGAGGGTGGGAGGTGGACAGGAGATGGGCAGAGATGGTGGCAGGATTGAGGTGTGCAGCAGCAGTAGCTGGAGGGATACCAGTGACCCCAGTGTTCCCAGAGATGAGGAGGAAGGTGCAGGTGTGGGGTCTGGAGGAGGAGGAGGAGGCTGTGCTGTGATGATGAAGGTCCATCCCTTCTCTGTAAAACTGCAGAGTTTCTCTCCTTTCCTCCCAGTCTCTGTCTATCTCAGATTCTAGATTGCCCAGAACTGGGTTTTAGGCTCTAGCAATAGAGGCTCTGGCCAGATTGCATCCTCCACCCTTTGATCCTCCTACTGCTACCCCTCACCAGCCAGGAATAGACAGAGTAACTCATTTTGCTGGGGGTCAGGGGGATGAATTCAGTAGTGGAGCCAAGAATAGAGCCCTGCTCCATTCAGCTCCCGGTCGCGTGCCACCCCCTCTCCCATCCTTCCTCCCAGCCAGTGGCAAGACAAATAGCATCAGACACATCAAACCCACTGAGATCAGGAGCTGAGTCAAAGGTCAGTGCTTGGGCACAAAGATGCTTCTGTGTACAAGGCACTCATCTGGGCTGCTGCTGAGCACAAAGGTTGGTTTCTCCATACAGATGAGGTCTGGGGCAGGAGGTCATGGCAGCACCATGGTGAGCTGCTCTGGGGGGAAAGGAACCTAGAGAGCCAGGAGTGTGCAGGGATGAGTGGGTGGAGATCAGGCCAGTTACTGCCCTACTGATGGGGCAGCACATCCCACTGCCCTGCTCACCAGGAGAAGGGATGGGTGGCTCAAATCTTCTTTCCAAACCTGCCTCTTGGTGTAATCTTGCACCACCTGCCCAGTGTGGTTGTCCCACTGGCTGTGCACCTCCACAACCTGAGATTTCACCCCTGTAGATGTCCACACCACAACCCACATCATTCTCAGGAGAGGGTTTGTAGGGCTTGGCCAGGTTGCAGCCTCACAGAGGAACACTGAAGGGCTTTAAAACATGAATTCATTAATGGATGACACTTCTTATTCTTCCCCTGATAACCATCCCCACCATGCAGGACAGAAAAACACAGCCCCTGCCTTCCTTTCATTCTTGCAGCCTCATTTCCTTCCCTGACCTGACCCTACACCCTTCTGAATCAGCTCTTGCCACAAGCACGAGGCTGTGAACTCCATGTCACAGGACAGAATCTGGCAGGTACTATCTGGTCAGGTGTTTCTGTGACCAAGTCCCCAATTAGGACAGGCCTTTGGCAGGCTTGGCATCAACAGAGACAGATCAGGTTGCTCATGGACACGGTGATAGAGGTGTGAGGACCCATTGGCCAGAGAGCCAGCTGCAGGTGGCAGCATGTGTTGGATATACACTTGCAGCCTGTGCCTGTTGTTGGTCGGTGTGCAAGGAGCCAAATGATGAAGAGCAGCCTGCCCACAACCTCTGTCCAGCTGGAGAGAGAGCTGGGGTTGAATTCCCTCCCCAGTCTGGAGATATCATCTCCTCCTGCGTGCCAGCTGCTGTTAGAAGCCCTCTTGTAGCATGTCTGAGAGCTGTCGTTTATTATCCATAGGAAACCATAAGATGAAATCTATAGCTGCAGCTTCAGTGAAGGATAATTCACAAGGGTTTGCCTGGTAGAGATGGGAGCTAATGCTGTTAAAATGAGGCTCTTCCTCCAGAAAGCAACCCTTTAATGACTCTCAGACGCAGCTCATACAACAACCACACCACTTACATCCTCTCCAAAAGTCTGGACTCTGCTAAATGGATTAACTGCTTCGTGAACTCACTCGTGGTAGCCAAGCTCCAACCTTATAATGGACCAATTAAAAGGTCATCATTACTTATGGGTTGCAGCTTCCTTATGAGAGAGCTTCCACACCCCCACCTGGCACAGCAGGACCCTGAAGGCAAATATTGACATTTTAATGTGTTAATGATGGAGCTATAAATTAAGCTTTTGGATTCCTCTCTTTGCTTTCTGGAAGAACACTGAAGGGTTAATAGGAGAGATGCTTGCAAAGCTGGGAAGCACAGGCAGCAATAAAACCTTGTTGTCAGGGCTTTATCACTAACAAAAATCTTTCCAGGGGGGAAGATGCTTTGTCACCTGGTCTGGCACTGAGCAGAGTCAGGCTGGATTCACAGCAGACAGCTCCTGCACCCACCAAGCTGGTGCCACCCTTTGGCTTGCCAGCTAGAAAGGAAATTTTATGTGGTCCCTGACCAGTATGAAGAAAACAAACCACCCTCAAGCCTTGTCCATGGGGATATCACACCTTGGTCCTGACCTGTCTCTCGATAGGAAGGTTCCCCAAGTCCTCACATGTGTTACCCCTCAATCCTTGGTTAGATCTTGATGTCTGCTGGCAGGAGAGCCCAAGGCATTCTGCTGTATTACAGCTCTCTGCACTATGCCACCCAGATGGATGGTTTCAGGGATTCCTGTTTTCCTTCAGGCTGTTTAAAGAAACCCTGCTGAGGATGAGAGATGAAACCTTTCCCATCTTTGGAGGACTCTCCCATCCACTTTTCTTTTTATTTCTTCACCAAGCAACGGGGTGTGTGTGTTAATTCCTAGCAGAACCATGGCAATCCTTCTGCTGTCACCTGCCTGTCCGGTCCCTAACCTTGAATGATGCACCCTGGCATCCCAAGGGGCTTCCTCTGATTGATTGATTCCTATCTAAGCTGGCAGACGAGGGAGGATATTTACTGCTCAGAGGAGAACCCTTCAGAAAGATGTTTTATTAAGGCAGCTCACCAAACAGGAACTGCAATAAAGCACCAAGAGACAAACGAAGGGAGGTGAATAGACCATTCTGCCTATGGGGCCAGCCTAACTGCCATCATATCCCAACCTGCACGCTCACATAGGTCACTCTTTGGCCATCATCTGGAGAAAGAAATAGCTTCTGTTTTCCAGCTGATGTATTGACCCAATAAAAGGTATTATTACATTGCCTATCACTGCTGACTACAGGAGAGCGTTTTGAAGAGAGTGATGGCTCCCTTTGGAGAGTCAGAGAGCAGGAATAAGCCTGTATGGATGTGAGGATGTCAGTGAGAGAGAGATTCCTCTGTCTGGAGGGAGCAGGGCTCTCCAAAGTCACATCAGCAGCTTCTCCTTTCCGGGGTGGGTTTTGGAGACAGGGGGGTGAAGCTTTTTGCTTTTGTGATTGAGGTGCAGCCCATTAACAGCAGAACAAGTTCAGATCCCAAGGACTGATGTTCACTGCCTCTGAGTTTCAGTGAGGCAGCTCCCAGGCTGATTTTATCAGCACATGTCCTCCTGCAGATGATGAGGGGTGAGGCAGTGGGTCAGAAACGTGCTCTTTGCCAACAGCAGGTGTGCATGCACACTCACACACACAACTGCACACTCACTCCTGCTCCCCTTTCCCTGCACAGACTCTGCTCCTTCCATAGCAATGAGGAATTAGGGGATTTAAGAGCTTCTGAGGTCACTCCTGGTTTTTGCTGTTTGGTTGATCCAGTGGCTCTGTAGGCTCAGCTCAGAGCAGCCCAGACGTGCAGCTCCTCTCCCTCCCCTGGTCTACTCTGAACACAAGGCTACAGCCTCACCAGTCCCAATTTTCCTTCCCCTGGTCCCTCTGTGGATTAGCTTGGCACCATTCCTGGGCTGGAAAGTGATTTCTCCTCCTAGCCGGCATAGAAATGGTGGTTAAGCCCTTTCCTCATGTGATGGAGATGGCAATCTCATGGGTGAGATGTTCCACCCAGGCTGACCCATCTGCAAGTCTCTGGAGCCTGGGGCAGTGGGTGCTTTCCCCCATGGTTTCTGCATTGCTGGTCCCCAGGGTCACCTCTGTACCATCAGGATAGGGACCTGGGTGTCCCAAGAGGCTCCCTGCTGCACAGCCTGACTCCTGCAGTTCATTACCTGCAATGATGCATAACGAGGTCTGGGCTGACGTAAGAGCAGAGACACACATCTGCTCTTGACAGCATCATCCTTCTCACCTCCTCTCCTGCCACAGGGCCCATCAACAGCTTCCAGGGATGAGCCAGGGGGATCAGCTGGACGGGGCTTTGTTCCCTCACTGGAGGTGTAGGAATTACACAGAGGGGGCTTGTGGCCGATTAGTCGCCTCTGATAATCTCATTCACAAAAATCTGCCTTTGGAAACTTCAAATGGTGCTTCTGAGCTTTGTGAGGCAGGGAAGAGTCACAGGGAGACATAGAGGGATGCTAAGCAATTCAGTTCAGAGCTTTTGTGGCCAAACCTAGTGGAAATGCCATGGTAATTATAAAGCTTGCTGCACATTTCCAGCCCTTTGTGCCTTCGAGGCTTGCAAGCACCCCTCCCCCTCCCCTTTTTATGATGTTTTATTTTTTTTTATAAGGGTTTATATTATATACATATTATATACATGCAGACACATGCACGCTGAAAGAAGCTAATAGCAGTTTTAAATTCCAAATGGATTTTCCCTTCCTATAAATCGTGGAGTAAATTTGCTATAACTGCCCAAAACAGCCTCCCCCTCCTCACCCCATCATGTTGCTGGCTGGAGGGAGGAGAGGACCAGGGTGTATGGCTCACACTGATCAGCCAGGGCTCTATCAGCAGCCACTCTGCCCCAAAAACATTTGCAGCAGAGGTCAGAGCTGGTTCAGCAGCAGCCTGAGGTAATTCCAGTCAAGATGCTGGCCGTAACCTAGAGATAAAATAAAGAAGAAAAGGAGAGGAGCTGGCAGGGAGGGAGCATTAATGGAAGAGTTTCCACTGTTGGAGTTCTGGATGAAGGCTTTTGGTGGTCTTTAGTTACCTCTAACAAGTCCTTGTGTGGCTGGTTATAGAAGCAAGTGCCAAGTGCCTGTGCTTGGGGCCCTGTGTCCTCCTACCACACACGATCATGCTGAGTGCACTGGTTTCCTCTTACCCCCTTATTTTCCACCCTCATCCATTCTCACCTCAGGCTGTCTCTCCAATTCTTCTTTTTCATGGGAGCTGGGAAAAAGGCAGAGCAGCATGGACTCACTCGGGGCGTGGTGGCACAAGATGTGGCAGGGAAGAGCCATCATCCTCTGTCAAACTCCTCATGCAAAAGTCCTGTGGCTTCACCACAGGGCTTCTCACATCTCCAGCTTGCAGGAGCCAGACTCTGCTTCACCAGTCTCTACCTAGCCTTCTCTCTGCTTGATTCCTCCAGCATTTCCCTCTTAGGATGCGGCTCACAATGAACTATTAGAGACTTTTTGGGTCTTGCTGAATTGTTACTCTGCCTATTGCATCAAATAGAGGATGGAAAGTAGCTGGAACATCAGAATATTCACAGTGCTCCTTTCTGCCCATGTTAGAGTGGGTTGTGTATTTTAAAGATGTGATGGGATGCTGCTGTTCTAAGCTGATTGTCTGAGGTCTTTGGAGACACAGGTCCATGTGTGTTTGTTGGATGGGCTGAGGTCTGCTGAGCAATGCACACATCATGTCTTTGCCACTATTGACCACTGGAAGGGAATCTCCTTTCCTTCAAGTGTTTGGTGACTTTCCAGGACAGCAGAAAGATCTGAGGTCTGTTTCCATGCCCTCAGCCTCATAAGTATTCATGAAGGCAGCTGGATAGCTATGGATTATCAGCTAGAAATGAAGGATTTGTATCCCACACCCAGACCTCTAGAATAGTTTGAGGTTCAAGTTTCTGTTTTGCTTTTCTCTTCTCTTTGCTTCTGAGCTGGTCATATGGTTTTGTTCTTTTCTGACTGTTCTGACTTTCCCATCCCTGCACAACTTTCTCTGACCCAGGGCCAGCTGGCACAGAGCCCACAGCCCCAGCAACAAGCAGTTAGGAGGCACCAAGAAGAAAACTGATGCCGTGTCACTGGGAGCCAGCACAGGGAAACGTGGGCAGGCAGCACTGAGAGGAACCTTGCACTCTGCTCAGCTCATCCTCTGCCACCTCTGCTCCCTGCAAAATCCTCCCTCGCCCAAATTCCCCTGCAGACAGAGAGGGCAAAGATGATATGAAAGGCAGAGCTGTGAAACAGTAAAGCTGAGAACAGGCTGAAATTAATTCAGCAATTCAAGAGGTACAACTGAGAAGCTACCAGGACATTTCAGAAATTGCTGCCAGCAACTCCATGGTTGTTCTGCAGAGAGAGCAAGACAGTGATCAGCTCTGGAGTGTCTGTAAGATAGGTACTGAAATGGGGATTTTTCCCAGTGAGGAAGGATGGTGGAAATGACAGGGAAGAGCTGGATGGATGCACTTGAGTGGAAAAGAGTCACAAATCAGTTGTGCTTGGGAGAGAGGGTTTGTCAAGTACCACACAAAACATCCCAGAAAAGGGGGAGGTTTTGGGTATCAGGAACTCTGCCCACCTCTGGCTCATATAGGCAGAAGTGAGAGCTCTGTTCTTGTGTAGGCATCATCCTGCTAAATTAATTATGGGGTTTTAAGGCTTAATCTTGGCTCACCTTCCTTTTTAGGATGGCCTTTTTAACTTAGAAAACCCACCCCCCCAGTCTTCACTAAAGTATTGCTGAGATCTGGCATTTGCTCTTCAACTTCTGCCACACTATACCCCTGAGAAAGCCACTTCAACAATGACATAGCAGTGCCCGTAAGTACTCTAAAGTGTCTTAAAAAGCAGCCATAAGTGCTTGATTTACCTTAAGGCACCCCGTGCATGCCCCCAACAGAGTAGAGGTTCTTGTTTTTCCCTTCTAGTTCCCCAACAATTAAAACTGTCCTGTTCTTTTTGCTCATAATCCCCAGCATGATTAAAATCTGTGGGGTTTTTTTGGTTTTGGGTTGTGTTTTTTTTTCTGTAGCGGCTTGATGATTTATAGACAATGAGATTTTATCAGTAGAGCACCGCATTAAGAAAATGCTTGTTAATTATGTGCTGGTTAATATGATAATTTAGCAAAAAAAAAAAAAAAAGCAACACCTATTAAGAGCTTCTCATTAGGTGAAACGCTTCTCATTTTGAACACACAAAGTGTCCAAGTTAATGAGGTTCACCTTCGATTTGTAGCTTGCTCGGAGATTAAAAGCTCCCTCCATTTCTAACTCTTCACATGGCTCCGTTTGTCAGAGCAGACACAAGCCAAGCTTGAAACACCCGACTGCTGCACTGTCTCTTCAAAGTGGAGATGACAAAAACCCACCTCCCTTCATGAAAGCCTTTCCAGCCCAACGCACCTCTCCGTCAGCCTCCTGCTGTTTCTGTTTCAGTGGAGCTGGCTCTGCTGAGGTAGAAGTCAGACAGCAACAGAAGCCAACCAGATGCCCACGGCGTTGGGGACAATTTGAGGACTGCTCTGTGGCACTGAGACTAACCTCTGAGCTCACTGACAGCAGGGCGAGCTGCACTAAAGTCCACCTGACTCAGCCCACTCGTCCTGTGGCTCTGTGGAACTGGTGGAGTTTGTGGATTCCAGAAAAATCAAGCTTTGCCTCAATGGGTTAGAATTACAGAATCACTCAAGGAATCACAGACTCACAGAATCACAGAGCAGTGGGAGTTGGAAGAGTCCTCTGGAGATGCCCTGGTGCCACCCCCCTGCCCCAGCAGGGGCACCCAGAGCAGGGCCCAGCAGGGCAGTGTCCAGGGGGGTTGGAATCTCTCCAGAGCAGGAGACTCCACAACCTCTCTGGGCAGCCTGGCACAGGCTCTGACACCCTCACAACAAAGAACTTTCTCCTCCTGGGTGCCACTTGGTGCCCCTCGTCCTGTCCCTGGCACCACTGCCCAGAGTCTCCCCCATCCTCTTGCCCCCCAGGGCCCTTTCTCTCTTGCTCAGCATTGCTCAGCTCCCCTCTCAGGCTGCTCTGCTTCAGCTGAACAGCATGTGAACAAACACTAGAAAGGTTTAGGGAAAATATTATCAATCAGGCTCTTCTTCCCCAGACTTATCTTCCCAGTTGCTGTTTTTTTCTCCCTACTCATCATTTCTTTCAAACTGTGCCACCCACAACGAGCACTCAGGCTGAGTTTGTATAAACCAAGCAATGAAACTGAATTCCTTCGTCTTCCCCTTTTTCCATTGCCTTCCTTTTCACCCTTCAGCTCTTCAACCCTCTCCTCTATCCAAACAGATCAGCCAGTTTAATTTCATAGTGGCCTGTGAAATAGCTGTGATAATCAGATTGTGAGGGCCCGTGTTTATCTCACTTGGCAAGTAGCAGCTCAGATAAGCTCTGTGCTGAAGAGAAGGGCTCTTTTTGTTGTTTGGGTTTGGGTTGGGGTTTTTTTTTTTTTTTCTTCTATCAGTCTTGCAAACTCATCGTGAAATGTGAGATGCAAGTTGGGTTCTCTTTGTCTTACAACACGTCACTAGTAATAAAGGCTCAGCAGCCCAAATGAAGAACTTCTTGACAGCTCTGTAAAATATACTGTCTTCGAATTATGCCTTTGGGGACCTGTCTTCCCACCTCCCTGCTGTCAAGAGGCTGCTGAACGTGTAGCTCCCTGGAAATGAGTCAACAGTTTGAGCGGGCAACTGGAAGGAGTTAAAACCCAGTGCTTGCTGCTTTTGATTAAAGCCAAGGAGATGAGAGGGAAAAGGAAGAAGTTCCTTTTGTCACTGCAGTTAACCAGTCTGTGAACACAGCCAGCAGCTGCAGGAAGAGGGCACTTCACACATTGCCCTTTCTTAGGACAGATCACTTGAAACACTTTAGTCACACTGCTTTAATCATCTTCTGCAAAGTCTGAGTAATCAGAGTCTTCTCACGCAACCCTTGGAAGCCAGCCCCTCTAGGCCACACGCTCGTGTAAATAAATAATTACATCCCAAATTCTACATTAAAAAGATATTAAGGTTCCAAAGATGAGCTCTCAGAAGTTGGGAGAGGGCAGGATGTTGTAGTGCAGACATCAGGGTAAAGTCTCTAATTGCACAAGGGTTGGGGACAGCAGGTTGTCATCTTGGCTGCCTCTCAGGAGATGCTCCTATGGCCTGGCACATCACCTTTCTCATACATCTGGCTTGTTACACGCTTGGGACTTGTTTCTTGGGCATTACATTCTCTTGGACATGCTAATGAATGCAATGAAACAGTTGTGTTTTAGGCAGGGTCTGTGGAGTCCTTTAGACAGAGTGGGAAATGTGTTTTTTCATTGTCCCACCTGCAAAGTGAAGCAAATTTGGTCATAATTTATAGAACTCTCACAGTTTTGAAACGGGACAATGTATGGAGATGTGCATGACTTCCAGATGAGATGTGGACTTGGCAATTTATTGCTCTGTTTCAATAGGAAATATGGTCAGGAACCTCCTGAGAAGAGGCACCAGAACCCCTAGAGATGAGTATTTGCTTATGTCTGGTGAGTCTTTCCAAGGGAAATCCTTGGGTTATTTCTCTCCTACAGCCACAGCTCAAGGACATGACCTTGAGCAACCTCATCTAAAATTCGAACTAGATCTAACTTTGGCCTTGCTTTGAGTGGGGAGCTGGACCAGAGGCCAGAAAAAACCATGTTGAGATTTAGGGAGTGTAGAGCTGGTTTGAAATTTTGGGCCAGAATGTTTTCTTGATGGAAAAGTTTGATAGACCAGGAAGGCTCATAATGATGATTAGGACAGGGTTTTAAGTGCCAGCTAAATTTGGACACTCATTTGTAGATAAAAAAGCCCAGAAATTCAAAAGGGTGTAGCTGGCCCATTAGTCTGCCTCTTACATTGTGAATATTTTAGTTATTTGTCTTTTGCTAAAACTTGGAACAATTTCAGGAGAGCTTGATTCCACTCAGTTCAGAGCAGGGACTAAAGCTTGGCCTAAGCCCATTCTTATTTTTGCCCCCTTGTCCATTGCAAAATATCTCATATTCATTAAAATATTTTACAGATGAAATCTTGATTATTCCTTTCTCCTCATTCAACAGAGAGTTTTTGTGTTGTGACCAGCCCTATTTCAGCTCTGACTTTACCACAAAAGTCTCTTCCTCACGCACACACAAGTAGTAATTTGGACTAAAATCTTCTTTGGTGACCATTGAAACCAAGCCATCTACTTTGTAAAAATGTTGAATAGTTGAAATTGCAACTAAAATGAAAGGTACCTTGGAGATTTAACAAAGAAAGCTCTGAAAAAGCCTAACCTTTTGGAAGAAATGGGTCACAGCAAGCTCAAATCAAACAGTTATAATGGATATAAGTTTTTTTTATCTCTGTGTCTCAGCTCCTAGCATTTACTGAGAGGATCATACTATGGCATCATCTCAGGAGAGTGTTTTGAAAGTAAATTCATTCATACTAGTGAAACTTCTGTCATGGGGGATCAGCAGAGAAAAGAATTGGGAATTTATAATGCTGCCTTCTCAGTGAGGCTCGTAAGTTGTGCAGGAAAATAAGGGATGGGGTTAGCCACAGAATGACAGGGAAAAACCTGGTGCCTGACTCAATGAGCACGTTGTATCCTGTGAGCCAAATTCTGCAGACAAAACTCATGCAAGCATGTAATTAAGATTATAATATAATGAGCATATATGAAAGAGGCTGAATTGAAGTATGTACACTGGCAATTTTTGGCATCTCCTAGCTTGGATTTGAAACCTCCAGTAGTGTTCTTTTGTCTAGGGGTTATAAATAACTTCTTTTTTTTTTTTTTTTTTTAAGAAAAAAAGCTACATTTCCATTAATTTCTTCTTCTTGTTCACTCTGTTGGTTGTCACTAGGATCCATCTCTCAGAATCATCCTGCAGAACAACTCTGCTTGTGCTAACCCTGATGGGATGACAGGGTGCTGTGTGTTGATCAGGGTGAGAGGAGTAGAGAAGTCTCATTTGACATAAAAACATGTGAGATGGGAGCACCAGGTTACATCAGCACTGGCAAACTAACATGGGCCAGGGCTTGGGCTGGCAGCACGAACACGTGGTCATCCAATCTGTCAGTGTGATTCTTGGTGAGGTTTTGGTCCAAGCCCACTAGTACAGCCCCAAAATGATGCCTTGTCATGGTTTGGGTTGCAGCAAATATCTGTCCCATCACTCCAGATACTCTCAATCAGTAGCTGCTTGTGTCAGGGTCTTCTATTTCATTCTTTTTGTTTGTTTTTCACTCTTGCTTGAGAAAGGATTGGAAGGAATGTCCTGTGAGGAGCAGCTGAGGACTTTGGGTTTGTCTAGTTTGGAGAAAAGGAGCCTGAGGGGTGACCTTAGCATTCTACATCTTCCTGAGGGGGATGAGGAGAGGTAGTCACTGAGCTTTTATATGTAGGAATGTTTCAAAGCTGCACCAAGGGAGGTTCAGGCTTGATATTAGGAAGGATTTCTTTACCAAGAGGGTGGCTGAACACTGAAACAGGCTTCCTAGAGAGCTGATCAATGCCCTGAGTCTGATAGTATTTAAGAGGCATGTGGAAAAGACCCTTAATATCCTTTATTTTTTGGTCAGCCCTGAAGTGGTCAGGCTTTTGGACTAGGTGATCATTGTAAGATCCTCCCAATTGAAAATAATTATTTATTATTATTATCATTATTATTATTAATTATTATTTCTTATTATTATTCTTACTTATTTCTATTCTATTTCATCCCATCCCATTCTATTATCTCTTTCTTTGGCCTGGGAAGCCAAAAGGGACCCTAATGAGTTTATGGAGAAAAGTTTTCTTTCCCCCACTTAGCAAATACATGACCCCCAGGGAATGGGAAAAGTCATTCTCCAGACATCAGGGTGTCTCTCTTTTCTCATGTGATTTAACTCCAGCCAGCAATTTAACATCACACAGCCTCTTGTTCCCTCCTCCAGTGGGATGGGGAATAGAAATGAAAAAATACAAAAAGGAAAATTTGTGGGTTGAGGTAAGAGCAGTTTAATAACTAAACTGAAATAGAAAGATAATAAAATAGGATGATAATAATAATAACTGTAATGAAAACGAATATAATAGAAATAAAAGAACACACAAGTGATGCACAGTGCAATTGCTCACCACCCTCTGACCAATGCCCTGGCTCCTCCTGGCCAGTTCCCTCCTGTTCACACACTGAGTGTGACATCCCATGGTGTGGAACATCCCTCTGTCTAGTCAGGGTCAGCTCTCCTGACCGTGCTCCCTCCCAGCTTCTTGTGCACCTGCATAATAGCAAAACACAAGTTGCAAAGTCCTTGATTCCTTAGCAACAAGTCTGAACGTCAGTATGTCATCAGCATTCTTCTCACACCAAATCCCATACTGAATCCAAAACACAGCACGATTGTAGCTACTAAAAAGCAAGCTAAGAAGAAAAGAGATTTTGCTCTGTCCCAGCCAAACCTAGATCATGTCAAATTCTTATTCCAAAGTAGGGAAAAGGCAGCACTGCTCCCCCCACAAAAGCTCTAAGAATCTTTTTAGTGTTTTTTTTTTTACATGTTTTGAGTTGGAATGAGTTGCACTCATTTCTTATTGAAACCCATGCTCCTCTCCTCCCTGTTTCCACCTCCTCTGGCAAATAACAACACAACTAACCAACCAGCCTGCAACAAACACCCAGCTTGGGAAGCATCAGCTGGGCCAATTAAACTTTGGCAAAGTGATAAAGATCAGAAAACAGGGTGTGAGCTGCCCGAGTTGCCTGACAGCTTTAAGTAGCAGCTGAGAATGATGCTTGGCACTGAAAGTGCAGCAAATGAGTCTCCTTCTAACTACCTCAAGGGTCATTAGCTGAGCCTGCTGTTGCCCTCACCTGCTTCTCCTGTTGACCTCTCTGGGAGGCCTGACCCTGAGATGTTCTGTTACATCACTGTACAATGATGGTAAATGTTGATTCTGTCGATTAACTCTCAGTCTCACTCCTTTGTGTTACTAATTCAGCATCATTTAAAATGCACTTAGCTCAGAGACTGCTCTTAGCCCCATGCATCACTTCACACTTAGCTACATTAAATTTCATATTCTACTTCTGTGCCTATTCACCTTCTCTATTAAGATCATCCTGCAAAATGATTATGTCCTTCTGAGTCTTAACCACTGCCCTTATTTCATTATCTCCAGCAAATTCAATGATCTCCCATGCTTGAATCATTAATAAGAAATATTACAGGGTACCAGCCCACATGAAGATCCTAGTGAGATTTTCTTTTCCAGCTCTGCAGAACATATATGATTCCAAACCATCTTTCTACAAGACCAGACACAAAATACATTAATTAATAAACAACACCCCATCCCCAGTCCTGTCTGCATTAGTTTCTGTCTTCATAGCTGGACAATACCAAAACCAGCCATGTCTTTAGTTTCTGCCTACACAGATGGACAATGCTGGCAGTGCTGGGTTAACAACTGGACTTGATGATCTTAAAGTTCTTTTCCAACCAAAACCATTCTTTGATTCTATGAAAAGTGTCTTTCCTTGCTGGCCAAAGTGGCCAAAGGATCTTCTCATCACAGGGTGTTGCAGCCATGGAGGGTTATTTCAACCATGAGCTTTTATCCAGCAGTGACATGTAGATCTGGCCACGAGTATTCACGGTGTTGCACTGGTACTGTGTCCCAGATGAGGTCAGAGGTTTTATTTTAATCCCTATAAATGCAGACTGAGTGACCATCTGTATCCCAAAGAGAGACACTGCTGATCCCCCTGTATGTGATGAGAAGTTGTCAGGCCAGTGCCTTGCTTTAAATGGGCCCAGTTTGGCCAAGACCTGAGCTAATTGTGTAACATGCTGCTGCCATCTTGCCAGGTAACTGCAAGGGGTTTGCATTGCAGGTCAGGGAGCAGGAAAGGAGTGGTGTGTCCTTTGGGTGGAAAGCACTATTTGCCCTAAATTCATCAATTTTGGGTTGGAAGGGTCCTTTAAGGGTTATCTAGTCCAACACCACCCCCAGCTCTAGTTCACCCTCCATTGTCTGCAGTGATCTTCAAATAAGAGTAATTTTCTCTTCTGCATCTCTCTCCAAAGTACCAGCACTGGTAACCTGGCACAGTAATAACCTGGATGACTTTGAGAAACCAGAGTGAGTTCAGGAAAGAACAACGAGAAGGTCAAGGAGCAACATGCAGTTTTTCTGGGCAATGGCAGGTGGGAGCACATCCTAGGAGACTAAAGAGCTCAGAAATGTGTGAAAAACAAAGAGGGAGAGAAAACTGTTGTGTAGTTAACTAGATTATGACTAGGAGAGAATAGTGCTTCAGGCTAAACATCAGACACAGCAGCTCCTGATGACCAGAGTGCAGGATGGGCTCCAACAAAAATGACAGATGCTCCAGCACTTGGAGTATTCCAACTTGTTCTTGACAGGACAGCCCCACTGTGCTCTGGAGATCCTGCCTCTGGCTGGAGACCACAGTGGTATTAGACCTGGAACTAATTTCCAGCATGATTTTGGAAAGTCAGCTCACCTCCTTATGTCTCCTGTTCCCTTTACACATTGCCTTGACTATTTAAATTTTAAGCTCTACAGAGCAGAGCCGATCTACTTAATCGTGTTGTGTCTAGCACAAGGCAGCCTTGATTTTTGGCACTACTGAAATAAAAACTGTATTTTTAAAGATGCTCCGTGGAGCAGACCTGCCACAGGGAGACAGGCTGCCTGAGAGGAGAGCTGATTTTATGAATACAATATAAAGTTTGCCCTTGGGATCCTTCTGTCTGTTGTTGCTAATGATCAGTGATTTTCCTGTTCATCCAGTACTGAAAGCAACAGGGAAAAGCAGGGACCAGCCTGGCTGCATGATGAATGAGATGGACACACAGCTGGGATTGAGATGGGTTGCCCTGTGTGACTAAGATGTCACCCTCTCTGCTTGCCCACCCCGGGAAGGTGGTTTGGTCACTGCTCCTGTGGCAGCTGACCCCTCTTACTAATTGGCTCCGTGGATGCTGGAGATGTTTCCTGGCTTGAATACTGAATGTGCAGAGCCTGGGTCCTCCTCTGAACGGCAGACCCTCCGGGAGGGGTGGTGAAGCAGGGCTGGAAGAAAGGCTGCCCATCAGCAGAAAAAGCAAAGGCAACCTCAAGACTTGGTTTGACTGCAGGGAAAGGCGTGTTTGTGGAGGTTTGAAGCTTCATTATTGATCAGCACCTAAAAGGATCTAAGAAACAAAGGCTTCCTCTGCTTTAAAGTTCACTTGCAGAAAATGGTATCATTTGTTCCTTGGGAGTCTGCTTCCTAGGGAAAGGTTGATGTGCTGCTTGTTCCCACTTTGCACAGGCCATACGAGGGTGGGAACAACACTTTGTAGTATGGAGGGGGAAACACTTGAAAAGGAGAAAGATTTCTCTTTTCAGACCCTTTCTCCACCTGAATTGAGAGGGTGGGCCAGGGCTGGTCTGAGAATGACAGGTGATTTCTGTCTAATCAACTCCACTGAGCATCTACCACAGAAATCCTCCACAGTGGTGAAGGCTTCCTTCACAGAGACTCACAGAAACATAGACTGTAGGGGTTGGACCTCTGGAGATGATGTGATGCCACCCCCTGCTCCAGCTGAACAGCCCCAGGGCTCTCAGCCTTGCCTGGGCACAGAGATGCTCCAGCCCCTCAACACCTTTGTAGTCTCTTGTACTACTCTCTCCAGTAGTTCCTCTTGACCTGGGGAGCCCAGAACTGGACACAGTACTGCAAATGCAGCCAGACAACTGTGGCAGAGTAGAGAGGGAGGAGAACCCCCTTTGTCCTGCTGTCTACACTCTTCTTAATGCAGCTCAGGAGACCAATGGTCTTCTTGGCCACAAGGGCATTAGTAACTTGTCCAGCTTGCATTTAGCTTCTTTGATGGTAACCCATTATTCTTTTGCCATGTTTCTCTCCAGTTCTGCATCAGATGTAGAAGGAAGGTTGGAAATGCAAACACTGCAATGGAAAGAGGGCACCTGGATTTTCTCTCTGTTACAGTGCCAAGCTAGCTCTCCTCCAAACAGGAGACAGTGCTGGAAGCCCTCAAACCATGAGTGTTGGTACTCAAAGGGCAAGCAAGGCTGTGGTTGGAGTTGATTGGAAGGAAACAAAACTGTGGAGATAACATGCATCAAAATGAAGAAGCAGGGAAGGGCCAGAAGTTGTCATCATGCACCACACCAGGGAAAGGGTCTAGGAAAGCAGGAGGCTTCCCTGCTCAGGGACAGAGACTAAGGAGCAGAAGAAGGCTGGATCAGTAAGCAAGGGTTGTAGACTGGTGTGGGTTCAGAGCAAGGACTCAAAACTGTCTCCATCACAGAGATGTTTTTCACAAGCAGCTGCTTGGTGGCTGCCTGCTGAATATAAACCTGGGGTGCTGAATCTCAGCCTGGTGAGGTCTGGTTTGGCCATCGTGGGCAAGCACCAGCTGGCTGTGGGCAAAAGGACTTGTCCCCATGTTTCAGTCTCTCCTTTTATTTACCCACCACCCAAGCAGTGTGACAGGAGACAGGTCCTGCCCTCCAAAGCTTTCACTGCAGTGCTTTCTCTGCCACGCTCCACAGCTGCTCACAGCTTGGCAGAGATGAAATTCCCCACTTTTTCTACCCCAGAACTCTCCAGTGTGAGCTATGGGAAGGCTTGTTTGCCAATTGCTACAGGGGCTGTGATCAAGTTGTAGTGTTAACACAGTTTGGATTCCACCTCCTCCTGGGGCTTTAGTGTGTATTTTTCAAAGCTGGTTTGTTACAGTGCTGAGGTCATTTTGTTTTCAGAAGTTGTTGATAATTTTTCATAATTCACTGTGCCCCTGCTGTGCCTCTCTCTTAAGATTTCTGTGTGGTTTAAGCGAGGATTTTCCTCCATAACAACCCCTTGTCCCCTTCTGCCACTGATCCTGGGGTTTCCTTCAATGGATTTAATAAAAAAGCTCTTCAGGCTTTTTATCAGCTGAGAAAAACGAGCCTGCCTGCCTTGTTGTGGCTCTGCAAACTTTCCAGCTCGTTTTGAGCCACTGAGGCCAATTCTGTGCTAACTCCCTGGGATGCTGGAAGTTCAGCTTTGAATTCTCTGCGTGCTGAGACCAAACAGGGGGCAGAGAGAAAGTTCCCACGTAGATCCTCCTAATTGCAGCGAGGCCACGCAAATAAAGCACGAGCTTGGTGTTGTGACAAGCTGGCTGGAGCAGATGGAGTCCCCCCCAGCTTCTGCTGGACTGAGCTGAAACTGCTCCAGTGTGCACTGCACTGATGGATTTATAACAGATCCATCATTCTGTGTCTGAGCTCCAGCTCGAGGGAATGGTGCAGGGTGAGCTGTGGATCTGCTGGGTTGGGTTTTTTTCTCTAAATGGATCATGTTCCAGAGTTTACCCTTGTTTGCTTTCCTGATAGCTGTATTTTCTGTTTGTTGGGTATTAGAAGGGGATTTGATGATGTGGCTCCACTAGCTGATGGTTTGATGGAGGAAAAAAATACTGGAGAAGCCAGTGCTCTTCATGATCTTGTCCATTGTCTTTGGGATATGCCCCTTGGGTGAACAGAGGTCTCAGTGGCACCACTGAATACAGCCATGGCCTTTTGGGTGAGACTGGCTGCCTGGAGATGGGATGGTTGGTGTGCCCACCCCTTCACCTAGACCCTTACAAGATTTCAGAGTCATAGAATAATGGAATGTTTGGCGTTGGAAGGGACTTCTAATGGTCANGTGTTTCACTATCCTCATTGTAAGAGAAATTTATTCTTATAGCCAGTCTAAATCTCCCCTCTTTT
>VYZU01014958.1:5938-18556 GCA_013401355.1 Ceyx cyanopectus | reverse complement strand
CTGGAGGAGACTGAGGGGGGACCTCATCAATGTTATAAATATGTTAAAGGTGAGTGTAGGGAGGACAGAGCCAGACTCTTCTCAGTGTCATCCAATGACAGGACAAGAGGCAATGGGAGTAAGTTGGAGCACAAGAGCTTTAGGGTCAACACAAGGAAGAACTTTTTCTCAGTAAGCGTGACAGAGCTCTGGAATGGGCTGCCCAGGGAGGTTGTGGAGTCTCCTTCTCTGGAGATGTTCAAGACCCGCCTGGATCTGTTCCTGTGTGACTTGGTCTAGGTGATCCTGCTCTGGCGTGGGTGTTGGAGTAGATGATCTTCCAGGTCCCTTCCAATCCCTAACATTCTGTGATTCTGTAATTATATTTTTTTCAGACCAAATAATTTTTATTATTTTTTTTTTTCCACCCACAGATCTATGCCCTTAGTGCTGTTAGGTATAAGGCTTTAATACAAACTTGATCGCAAAGAATCCACATTAGTTAACTTTCCTACTCTGCTGTAGAGAATCATCTTTTGAATAACCATATATAGCAAGATAAACAAAGCCACACGCTATTTTTTTCCTGTGATATTTTTATGTACACTGAAACTAATTTCCAAAGTAGGAATCCTTTGTTATGTAGTGTATTTTTTGGGTATTATTTAGGTATAATTTTGCCCAAAGAACACCTCCCAATTAAAATAAATTTGTTTAGTAACCACTACTAAATTCCTTTTGATCCACCGAGGCCTTTTTTGCATTCTTTTTGGATGTACTTCTGCATACTTTTTTTATAAGCCACAGTGAAATAAGCAGTCAGTTTATAAGTACCCCACAGACTATCTACTTGATACTATTTTCTACCTGTCTTAAGAGTAGTGATGGAGTTTCCTTGAGCTCAATGGTTTTGTGAAGGAAATTCTTGTAAATATAGATCCTGCTTGTAACAATGAGATGTTTGAATAGGGCATTGTTTTTTATTTCAGTTGATATGGGGGCTTGTGTGATCTAAAAACTAACCAGTGTCCTCTAGGAAAGAAAAGAAAAACAAACAAACAAACAGCATTTTGAACAAATGGGAAGAAAAGGACAATGGAAAGAGGCATAAAAGGATAAGGACTGTACTTGGTATAGCTCTTTGTCAGACAGATCTTGTTGCAGATGCAGCAACTGTATAAATTGTTCAAGGACCTCCAGAGATAGTCTCAGCTAGAGACTCAGATCTTGTGAAGTCAGGAAATGCAGTTGCCAGGGTAGAGAGAACTCCACAGGCCCTGTCTGTTTGGAAATACCTGGTCTCTGGAGATTTTTAAACTGGTTTATTTATCAGTTCAATACTTGAAGCTTGGGAGAGGGAATTTCAAGTAATCCTTCTGCTTTATTTGAAAAAAAAAAAAAAATAGAACCAAGATTTTTACCCTTTCATAATATTGTCTTACTTATTTGAGTATAGAGAATATTAGTATGTTTTCCTGTCTCCTGCAGAAAATGGTTTACTTGGATGCGTATTCATTGAGACAGAGAAAATTACTTCTTTAGCCCTTTTTTTTAGGGCACCTATGTGGCAGGTGAAACAGAAACAGAAACCCTGGGCTCTTGTTTACATTTATTTTGTAAAAATAAATGTTGTAAAACACTTCATGCAATACAGAGCACATGAAGAATACCTTCTACCCCATTAACACTCAGCAGTAAAGTGGCAGACCTCAATTTCTGTTGTGGAGCAAGTAAAGCAGGCAAACATGAACTTAGGTCTCCTTTTGCAAGTTAACTGTCCTGTTCTCTTATGAGAGCATATTTTTTCACATTTCTCTTTGTTGCCTTTCGAATAGGTTTAAACCCTGCTGCTCATTTTCAATTAAAATTCTGCAAATCAAGTGTTTAATTCCATTCCGTTTAGGTGAGAAATTGTGAAAGATTCTATGTTAAGTCAAAAATATTTTTACTTTTTTTTTTTTTAAGAAAAGACCAAATAGGGAAAAATCAATCTATTGTGTAATCTATTGCTCTCAGAAAGCAGACTATAGGGTCCTCTTGCAAATTGAAGAGTTTATTTGCATGAGAACACTAAGCAGGTTGTATGGAATCGAGCAGTATCCCAGAACAGAAGTCAGCTGCTGTTTCAGATGTGTGCAATGCTTATTAGCTGCCTAATATCTTGACATGAAGGATTGTACTTGGTTAGTTAATACATAGATAATTTGAGTAATAAATGGAAGTACTAGTACATATTCACAGATCTGAAGGTTGAGAAGGTTGTTGGCAAAATACTAAGTAAATGAAATGCTTTCACATGCTTTCAAATCTAAATAACATGTTTGACAACAGTTGGGAACACTGAGAAAACAATTGGTGTATTCCAGTAGTATTCAGTTATTATATGATGTTTAATTAAAATAAAGAAAAGGCTTTGTTTTACTCATTTATATGAATAATGTAATACTTTTTCTTCTAGAAAGAGCTTAGAAAAAATAAATATTTGGGTTTTTTCTAGGCAGAATTCCAGGTATGATGTCCTCTAAAAGTAGCACTCTTCTTTTTGTAGAAATAAGCCTTTCTCATTGGAAAAAAAAAAATCTTTACAAAAGTAAACATTTTAAAAGTAGCATTTTTTTCAATTATGTTCTTTTGAGCAGAAAAAAACTGTTGCCATCTGTGTTCAGTTATGTTTTTACACTACAAGATAATTATGCATTTATATGCCACCTTTCAACATCAAGAAGATTTGTTAAGGTTACAGAATTAAGTGCAACCTTACTACACATGCAGAATTGAAGTCTGCATAGTCTGCTTGAACATCTGAGCCACCTGAGAAATGAGTGTTACTCTGGTGCAGCTGGTTCTCCATCACCCTGTGGCAATGTCAGGGCCCAGCGGGAGCAGGGCCAGGAAGGAACCAGGGTGCAGCTCCTGGAGTCTGAGTTCAGTGGGCAGAATCAGGGTGCTGAAAAGTGTCTGCCATTGGTGTAAGGCTGCAGCATCAGTTCTGAGTCGCCCTATTACGGGATTCACTTCAAGATCTCTCTGGTGTGATGCGTTATTTGTCAATAAGATTTATTCTTTCTAGCTGTTTGTGCAGCATATTTCATTTTCTTACTTCACTACTAGTTCAGTCAGAGCTATTCTTGGAAAATTACTGGACTCCTGGGACCTCAAAAAATGGTATGTGTGGTCTCTTTCATTTGTAGAATACTGTTCAGTTACAGCTTATTCAACCTCAATTTCTACCTTTAGAGCAGCCACCTGAAACTTTTCTCTGCCTGTTCTCCACATAGAATCTAAATTATTGCTACCTATTTTCACAAAAAGGAATATAGATGGAGAAAAATGTAGGGAAAACTGGAAAATTGCAAGAAATATAAATAAAGTATGTCAAATATCTTCTGAGGTAAAAAGAACCACACTGGAACAATAAGGTGGTGGAGGTGCAGGTAGTCACAGATATTCCAGGTATGGTATTAGGACTGTGAATATATACAACCTCTAGGAGGGTAGGAGGTGAAATGAAGGTTTAGATGCTGTAACCATTCTGGCTTGGGAGGAATGAAGTCTTTAGGGCACAAAACCAAAATGGATTAGAGGTTGCCCTGATTATTTTATCTATGGAGTATTTACTGGATAGCTTTATTGACAGAAGGAAATGTGGCATGGAAAAACTTAGCATCCTTAGTAGCACCTAACGTAGGCAACATCCCTAAAGCAAATTGTTTCCACTCTCACTTCAGTGTATCAAACACATATGCTTTGAGTTGAGCCACCTGAACATGATGATTAGCAGATCAGATAGTTGATTGAAAAAGGCCTGCACAAGCCTCTCTAAGAGTTTTGTAAGTGAGAAGGAAGGTTCTTCTACTTGTTTGTCAAGCAGCCAGCTAATAGTGTTCTAAGTTTACTGAAAAGCAACCTATAACGTGGGTGTAACAGCTCAAAGAAGTTAGTAGTGATAAAATTAATGGATTAGTCCGAATTCTGAAGAATAGAGTGATGAATACCTGTGATGGTAGTAAAGTATTGGTGGAAAAAAAAAGGTGAAGCTAAAAAAAATGTTTATTTGTGGAGGTGTGTTTTTTTCCCTTTAATCATTTGCTTTTCAGCTTCTCTGACAACATGTTTTTATTGAGTGTAAATATATCTGTGTGTCTTTCTAGCATATAAATGTAGCATCAGGCAGAACCTGAGAGCAAAATTGTTCCATTTCAAAGGAGTTTTTCTGAGGCATACGTATTTGAAATGTCAAAACAAGTATGAGGACATGTAGTTGTTATCTAATACCAATACGCAATGTACATAAGTATTTGAGAGCTTTGAATTGGTTTTGTAGGTGGATTAATGGTTCCTATAACCCAGTACTGTACAGGAAAGAATGACTGCTTCTATGGGCTTTTCAAAGGTGTTTTGTTTGTGTCTTTTTCCTTATTATTTGAGGCTTTTTCAAGCCTTGGAAGATGAAGCTTTAGCTAAGGCAAGGGTTTCAGAACACAGGGAGAAACCAGAAATTTACAGAAAGCTCCTTTCCTCTAGCCAAGGAGCTGATGCTCCCTCTGAGGTAAGTCTCCATGCTCATTTTTATGATCTTAGCTCACTAATTGAGAGTGGTTATTTCTGTGAGGCCCAACTGGAAAAATAGTACTGTGTTGCATTGTGGTGATGTGTATGCATCTACTAGAAAATATTTTTTGTTTGGCTAAGTACATAAGCATCTCTTGAATCACTGATCATGAGTGATGTATTCCAGTGTCTGAATTTGGGATCCCCAAACATCCAAGGGCTGGCATTGAAGTGACCTGAACTTAAAAGCTGATTGAATATTCAAAATAGTCCTTTTGTAAGCTTTTGGTAATCTAGATAAGCTTCTAAGGTGATAATATTATTTTGTAATATAATGCATGGATATAATGCACTAAACAATGCAAATAAAGAAACAGTATTTCTTCCCATTGGAATTTCTATGTATTTCTGGATTATTTTTTTTTTGCAACCTGCTTCTAAAAAAATAACAACCCCTCTCTGTTGCTCTGCCTAATTTGAAGTTTTGTAGCTGATGTATTGTGTTGGGAATCACTAGAGGAGACAGGGTAATTGAGTTACTTTCTTGCAGAAGAGTTTTTCTTCCACTAGGAATTTGATTTATGCCATAGCTGAATTTGGTTGCTTTTGATGTATCTTTATGGCATTCGTATAGAGATGTAACTGTGTAATTTCCCTTAATCCCACATAAAATATTAATTTTGTGCACATCTTTCATCGTTACAGTGTACCGGATTTATGATGAAAATTCATATGAAGAATTTAAATGCCGTGCTTGTGGTACTACCTTGGTCCAAGGTAAATCTGTTTCTATTGCAGTTCAACATGGCATCATTGATTGATTGTGTCTAATTAACTGTAAGGCTGTATTTTCATATTACTGATGAAATATGAAAGATTAATTGAAGCAGAGAAGTGTGGGGGAAGAAAGAGGAAAAACTTTTTTGAATGACATGTTAAAAACTCAGATGCCTATTTTACTCTAGTAACTCTTGGACACAAATATTTTTTCTGTGGTGGAAAGCTGTCTATACAGAGAAATATTCTAAACTGTGTATGATCAAATAATGCATTTAGAGACAAACTGGTGAATTAAAATTGAGTTTGTGAATTTCCTTTCTCATTCTTTAAAATGGACAGGCTTACTAACTTCTAGTATTCAACTCAAGGTTAAAATTGTGACATTATTTACAGCTGGAGGAATGTCAGTATTCCCAGAAGAGTTCTGAAAGTACACTCTATACTGTGTTGATGTCACTTAACATGCATTTAAAAGAAAAATAATCTTTCCAATCTTCTCAGGAGGGACTGTATCTTTTTCTCCATCCCTTAATAAGACTTTTTGAATGTTAGTTTAATTAAAACAGAGAGATTACTTAAACAGTGACTTTCAAATTGATTTCAATTAAAAATAATCCAAGATCATGGTTCATTTTAATGCTTTGATTGCCATTGTTTATCACTGCATTTTTCTTACCACAGTTAAATATTAATAGCAATCTTCTCTTGATACTGAAGTTGATGTATAAAATCCCCTGAGCATTTAAAACAAGAGAGAGCTCCCAGCAATACTGATGCCATGGAAACCAATACTTACTCTGATATATCATGAATAACTTGACATCTGGATTTGTCAGTGGTTTCACATTTTATGTAGGGAAACATGCACTCATCATAGCATGACACTACAACAAAAAAAACCCCAAAACAGAATAAAATCAAAGAAACCCCCACACCATTAGATAGAATCAGTGAAGAGTTGTTGCTAAAGTTGCAGTACATGATATTTGGTAGTACAGTATTCAGTGCAGTTGTGAATGTGTTACTACTGGATGAATTCCTACAGTCAACATCTCAGTAGCCTGTGCTGCTTCAGGGACCAACAAGTGAACCTTCTTTGTTGTTCCTTTCTTCTAAAAACACTACTGGGAGTGATCAGTTCTCAGTGAGCTGGGTAGAGGAGAGAGGGTTTGGGTTTTTTTGCAGACCTGAGGAGACATGTGCTATCTAATCCATGAAACTACTTGGTTGTTGAAGGTTTAACCCTGTGGCTTACAAATGGCTGTTCTGCCTAATTTATATCTACAAAGATGGAAAGAGGAAGTAGTTGTAATTTACAGAGCTCACACCCATTCCCCTGGAAAAGTCTCTGTATAGGTTATTATCACTGGATTTTTAATTAAGCTGTAGATGGTGGAACTAGTACTTAGAAATGTAGCTATAAGTCAAGTGCCTACATAGAAGAGGAAAATGATTTTCATTCACACTGCATGTGATAACAGTGAAACCCAAATTTTGACAACTGTCCCCCTTTCTTTGAGTAGCTTCATGAAATATACACTGGAAAACCATTATGACAAAGAACAGGTTAAATTACGATTACTTTGGCATCGTTACGTAACTTATTGTAGGTGTGCCACAATAAATGGTGTGTGCATTTGGTAATAAATACTTGAACAATAGTTGTGATTATTCATGTTACCTTTTTATTTAAAATGAGAAAACTGAATGGTTTGGGGTTTTGCATGCATTTGTTTTATTTTCCATTACTTGTATATATCTGGTTAGTTTAAGATAATAACTGAAGGACAAAACAGGTCAGTGCTTGTAAAATTTGTCTGTTTGTTAATGGACAAAGATACGACCTACTTAAATGAGTATTCAAAAAACTTGGCATAAAACAAAAGAGAATTCAGATGTTCTCAATGTTATCCTCACAGCCAAGCTTGAGAAGTGTGAGTTTAGTCACGGTGTAATAAGGTGGATTGGGAAGTGGCTGAAGGACAGAGTCCAGAGAATTGTGGTCAGTGGAGCAGACTCTGGCTGGAGGCCTGTGACTAGTGGAGTCCCCCAAGGGTCAGTACTGGGTCCAGTATTATTCAATATATTCATCAGTGACCTGGATGAGGGGGTAGAGAGCACCCTCAGCAAGTTTGGTGATGACACCAAACTGGGAGGAGCTGCTGACACAGCAGCAGGCTGTGCTGCCATCCAGAGAGACCTGGACAGGCTGGAGAGCTGGGCAGAGAGAAATTTAATGCAATTTAACAAGAGCAAGTGTAAGGTGCTGCATCTGGGGAAGAACAACTCCATGTATCAGTGCAGGCTGGGGGCTGATCTATTAGAGAGCATCTCTGGAGAAAGAGACCTGGGGGTCCTGGTGGACAGGGGGATGACCATGAGGCAACAATGCACCCTTGCAAGCCAAGAAGGCCAATGGCATTCTGGGATGCATTAGGAGAAGTGTGGCCAGCAGGTCAAGGGAGGTTCTCCTCCCCCTCTACTCTGCACTGGTGAGACCCCACCTCGAGTGCTGTGTCCAGTTTTGGACACCCCAGTTCAGAAAAGATAGAGATTTGCTGGAGAGAGTCCAACGCATAGCCACCAAGATGATTAGGGGAGTGGAGCATCTCCCTTCTGAGGAGAGGCTGAGAGAGCTGGGGCTCTTCAGCCTGGAGGAGACTGAGGGGAGACCTCATTAATGTTTATAAATATGTTAAGGGTGAGTGTAGGGAGGATGGAGCCAGACTCTTCTCAATGTCTTCCAATGACAGGATGAGAGGCAATGGGCGCAAGTTGGAGCACAAGAGGTTTAAGGTCAACACAAGGAAGAACTTTTTCTCAGTAAGGGTGACAGAGCTCTGGAACAGGCTGCCCAGGGAGGTTGTGGAGTCTCCATCTCTGGAGACACTTAAGACCCACCTGGATCTGTTCCTGGGTGACTTGGTTTTGGTGATCCTGCTCTGGCAGGGCTGTTGGACTAGGGGACTAGACCTCTTTTAGGTCCCTTCCAACCCCTAATATCTGTGAATCTGTGAATGTGTCTGGCATTGCTTCAAACCAGCCAGTGTGAGTCTAGGCTCAAATAGGCTGCATTGTTGTCATAAGTAAAACAAAAGGTCTTGCTTAAGTTTATGATGTGCAGAGTATAATTCACATATGGAGAAGGGCTGAAAAACTTACCTTAAATGTTTTTCTCCTTGGAATATTGCTACAATTGGCTCACTTTTCAAAGTGAAGATGACCATCCTGGTATCTTCTGTCTGATGGCTGTTAGAACTATGGCCATTTAAAACTTAAGATAATGCAAATGTGGATATTGAAGACATACTGCCATTGTTCAGTGCTAAAAATCATAGTCCCTCTCTTGTCTGCTCTATAAAGTAGGAAAGTTTCAGTATAACAGCAAATGTTAATGTTTTCTGTAATTTTAAGCAAACTTTTACTTTGTTCCATGTCGTAACTTTCAACATTCTCTACAGCATTATCAAACATCTACTTAAGTTATTGTCCAGGGGTGTGATTTAGTTGATAGCTACCTTGGAAATTAGACAGTAAATCAATTACTTCCACTGAAATTATTGTCTTTTTCATAAAACTAGTGGTAGGTTTTCCAAATGATTGACATTTCCAAGACATGGTTGTAGGTTGGAACTTCTGTCATGGTATGAAATTTAATATTTTTATTATTAATAATAATAATAATTTTAAAAGTATTATTATTACTTTGTTTCATTTTTATTTTTCTTTGAACTAAATGCATGTTTTCAAACTGCAGAGCTTTCACATTTCTTGAGTTTGTGTGTAACATACAACAAAAAATTGTGGCTATCTGTTCAATTAACAGTGAAAAAATCAAGTGCCTTCATTTGAATGTGCCTGAAATATGTACAGATTTATTACAAAACTGTTTTAAAGTGATTACAGTAACATTATTGTAATAGGAAAACTGGAGATGTGATAGTGATTCTTCTATGTTCAGACCAGATCATTGCTCTCTCAGTGTATCTAAGTATCCTGTATTTGAGAAAAAAAAGAAGGGGGATGGGGGTAACAGTGGGAAATATGTGTGTTGAGGGGGAGGAGGAAGGAACTGTGACAGTTCATAGCACCCTGAGTTTAGGATAGTTAGACTGAATTGCTTCTTTGGAAGTAGCTGTTTGCAAATTTTTTTAAACAGAACTTAGCTTTCTCTAAAACAACTTTTCATAACTAAAAAGATAATTATAAATCTCTTGTAAATGTCTTCCAGGCTTTGATAATTTTAAGCTTCTCAGCAAGTAAGTATTTTAATATATTATCTCAATGATGACATGGTTCCAATAAATTAAAATTATATTTGCTCTCTGACTTCATGGGATTAAAGCTAAAAGATAAGTAGCATAAAACTTCATAGCAATGCATCGATTTCAACATTGACAAGATTTCTTTCACTTGTACATTGTAGCTTTAACTTACTCTGCACCTTGAACTCATTAACTCCTGCATCTAATTAATTATGTACTTATCAGTGTGATGACCCACCTGCTGTCTTTTGACATTGCTAAATGCATAGGTAGGGCTGTCTCTCTTTTTTAATGACTCTTTGTAAAACTTGTGAAATGAGGGGGGAGAGAAAAATGACAAGGTCTTACATTTAGTGAGTCAATGACAGCTCTTCTCGCTGCTCCATGAGTACAGTCTGGGATTAGTTGGAGGTTCTAAGCCTTCCAGGGTGATGAGCTTTATGGAATAGATAGAGAACATAATAAAGTAAGCATGAGGATGACAGCTCAACAGAATTGTTAATGAAAGCCTTTTTCACAGAAGGCTAGCAGGTGAAACACCTGCATGTGATGATACTAAGCAAAATGCCTTGGAGTCAAGTCTGTTGGCCTTAAGTTTTCCCAGGTCAGCTCAGTTATGAACATAAAGCCTTTTTCCAAGAGAAGTATGTGTAACTGTTGGAATGCACTCACTGTGCTGTGCTCTGAGTGATAGGAGTTCTTGCCTCACAAAGGAATGGAACAACTCATTTCCATTTCTTCCATAAAATACAGAATATTATTCCATCCCAAGTTGGTGGTGTTTTGGTTGGGGTTTTTTTTTGTTTGTTTTTGTTGGTTTTGTTTGGTGTTTTTTTTTGTTTGTTGTGTAAGCTATCTGTTCTGAGTGAAGTAAAATATTTTCATTCACATGAGATAGGTTAGTTCTTTTGCAAGTTTCTGTCATTTGAAGAGATACTGTGGGATACAGGAATTTTGCACCAAATCAGATTGAGAGTGCTAATTCAATCCATGAGTTCCAAGCTTTAGTCATCCTGACTTTTTGAAAAACATCACAAACCCCTTCATTTCTAAATATCAGCACAAATTTAGCCATTGCCTGTCTTACTAATTTTATTTTTTTTTTGTTTCAAGTTATGCTACCTAAGCACTGAGAGGAGGATTTTTTCAGGCATGTGTGCAAGTGACATGGTAATGCAGATTACCTGTATTTAGTTCTAGTATTTGATTTGAGAAGTATTGTGAAGCTCATCTTTGCAATAAACTGCATAGTCTGATTTTTTAATATGAGGGATTATTAATGCTTTTGAATACCAAAACATTGAAATAATGTTATCACTGAATGATAATGTATTAGAAGACAATTAATTTTACAGGCACTTAACATGCGCCTAAATCAGATGCATAAATTGTTTGCTAAGCTTCAACACCGCTTCAGTTCTCTCTGATCCTTATTGATTTTGTATATCTATGTTTTTCATAGCCTGCAGCTTTGCCTTTAGACTAAATAAGGGAAATGTCTCAGTCAAGAAAAAAGTACGGCACTTGTGGCTACAAAGGTTTCTTGGCGCATTCCCCATGTAATTAGAATTGTTCCTATCATTCTTCCCAGTGACTTAACTCTGTGGCAACCATTTAAATCAAGTGATTACTTGTTGGCCAAAGGGAACAACATTTTGGCAGAGAAAGCTTTTTCTCTGGGTGCTGCATATGAGAGCATATGCACTTATGTGTCTGTCTCTTAACAAGTGAGTTGATGAACAATGGGGAAAAGAAAATGTAGTGCAAGTGATGGTTTGTTTGCAGTCAAAATTATCTACTCTGGGTTCTGATTTCATTACTTCAGAGACAGCAAAGTAGAAGAAAGAATAAATATGATACGTAGTGTCCTATCCAGTCATACAGAACAATTTATGTCTGGGTATTTAGTTATTTTAGATTCCATCTCTGCAAAATACCAGAATACATGGCATTCTGAGTGGAAATATACTAAAATCAATCGTCCTGCACTGCTGAAATAGGTCTGATAAGCAGAATAGTCCAACCCCCCTGCAGTGAGCAGGGACATCTGCAACTAGATCAGGTTGCACAGAGCCACATCCAAACTGACTTGGAATTTTTCCAGGAATGGGGCACTGACCACTTCTCTGGGTAACCTGAGCCAGTGTTTCAGCAACCTCATTGAAAAAAATGTCTTACTTATATCTGGTAAATAATCTGCCTTCTCTTATTTTAAACCTATTACTCATTGTCCTGTTGCAACAGGTCCTGTTAAAAATATTCACCCCAACTTTCTTATAAGCCCCCTTTAAGTACTGAAAGTTTGCAATAAGGTCTCCATGTAGCGTTCTCCTCTGCAGTTGGAACAACAACCCCAGAGTAATGCTGATGCTGAACTCTGGGTCTTGGCAGACTGGTATTTCAGCAGAATCTAGAAACCAAAGAGGAAAAAGCCCTAACATGTCAAGGATAACAAGAAAAGCTTCTACAAGTATGTTGGAGGCAAAAAGAAGACTAAAGGCAATGTGGGCCCGCTGCTGGATGAAGCGGGTGCCCTGGTGACGGAGGACAGAGAGAACGCTGAGTTACTGAATGCCACCTTTGCCTTAGTCTTTAGTTCTAAGGTCAGCTACCAGAAGTCCCAGGTCTCCAAGACCACAGATGAAGTCTGGAGGGAGGAAGTTCTTTCCTCAGTTGAAGAGGCTTCGGTTAGAGACCGCTTGAGCAGACTGGTCATCTGCAAATCTATGGGCCCTGATGGGATACACCCACGAGTGCTGAGGGAGATGCAGAGGTTATTGCTAGACCACTCTCCATCATTTTTGAAAGGTCCTGGAGAACAGGAGAGGTGCCTGAGGACTGGAGAAAGGCCAATGTTGTCCCAGTCTTTAAAAAGGGCAAAAAAGAGGACCCGGGTAACTACAGGCCCGTCAGCCTCACCTCCATCCCTGGAAAGGTAATGGAACAACTTGTCCTTGCTGCCATCTCTAAGCATCTGGAGGAAAGGAGGCTTCTCACAAGTAGTCAACATGGATTCCGTAAGGGGAAATCATGCTTGTCTAAT
>VYZU01014957.1:4049-17339 GCA_013401355.1 Ceyx cyanopectus | reverse complement strand
AAAATGTAATAAGCTACAAGCTGATAAATGTTCTTTTTTTTTAGTTCTTCCATAACAAAACCTGAGCTTTATACATTATTAGGCTAAGCACATATCACTATAAAGCAGGAGAAGAGAAACTAGTAATTTTTTTACAACCTATTTTTTAACAACACGCTTATTCATAAGATCATGACAATATATGAAGCAATGTGTTTTATTTTTTATGTGAAATGAAATGCATTTTTACATTAAAACTGAATATTAATTTTTAATAGGAAATACATGCTTTTTTTCTTTTCCTATTATCACATATCTATATAAAGAATTAATTTAACCAGAATTAAAACACTGTTAGAAAAAAATATATAAGTAAAGCAAGGAAAATCTAATTAACCAAATTACTGTCATAACTAAATTAATAATTTTCCTTGGCTTCCTGGCTCTTGAGTGTCTTACTACAATGCCCTCGTAATGTTCTCAGTAATTAATAATATTAGTAAGAGACCATTGAAACTTGAAAGCAGCTTTATTACCCTATAAATTTTTGTAGCCAGATATAAAGTATTCTTAATATATTTATGCATGATAATAATAATTAAAAAGTCACAATTATCCTAGCTGTACTGTGTTTTCATCATCCTCCATTTGCCAGAATATGAGATCTCACTGATAATAGACTGTGAACTATAATGCAACATGGGAAATAGCATTGTGAGTAGACACACTAATACATTCTGAAGCAGAAAACTTACACGTATGGAAAAAGACCTAACCACAGGCTGCCAAATATTAACTACAGCTTGTAAAAAAATTCAGGTTAAACTTCAGACAATCATCTGAACTCAGACAAATCAAACTTGACAGTCTAAGTGATAATGTTTGGGTGGCAAATTAAAAAAGTTGTATTTTTATCACTCTGTCCTGTAAGTATGATTATACAATTCTATTTTGGAAATTTAGTCTCAGATCTATGTGACTGATAATAGGAATTTAAATATATATATATATATACATAAAAATATAGTGTATATATACACAATTTAAGCCTGTGAATAGTAGGACTTTTGCCTTTCTACAACAGGAACCTGAACTTTGAAAATACAGTTTCAGATAACTCTGAGATTTTGTGTTTGAATTTCAGTGTTTAGTCTTCTGAAATGATTGTTTATAGCAGATTGGAAGCATTAGCAACTTATGCTGTCACCCAAACTGACATCTGGTGTGCCTGTAGCAGTACATTGAGATAGAGGTGATCTGCAGGCCTTCACTGTGCTTTATTCCCTTTTACTTTACATTTCTCTTAGCTGGTTAATCTTTTGGTTTTAGCTGTCAGGGTCTGTGTTTTTGTGTCAGACCTTTTGGGATACACAGAACAAAAGAAAATAGCCACATCATTGGTGTGACACTATTATCTGTGCAAGGGTGTTGTGCTAGGTGAATAAATAATATCTGAGCTGGTTCCTGACATTATTAGAGAAGAATATTCCTGCTTGACCAAAATAACCTCTTACAGAAAATGGGGAAACAATATACTCACAGTCTGTCATCATCTCCTGTGTTAAGTAACTGGGAGCATGACAATTCTAGGGCCAACTTCAAAATGTATGTTTAATTGGGCTCAGCAAAATTCTGCTTTATAATGGAACATGTGTTTTATATGCAATGGACAACTGGTCCAAAAAAATGCATCTTGGTATATCCCTTTTTTATGGCAGTGAGATGCAAAATAAATTTGGAGTTGATTTTAAAATTACTTATTAACATAAAACTTTTACCTAATTCTCCTCTTGCAAGATTGATTGATGTAATTTTTAATGGTGAATTACTGTTGTTTAATTAATTGTTGTAATTTATAATTGTGAATTATTGTAATTTATTTATTTAATAACTATGACCCTAGAGAAGTGGTCACTCACACACTTTTGTTCAAAAAGGTCAATATAATACCTGAGCAGTACCATTGACTTAATATACTCAGAAATATCAGGTGTATTGAACCAGAGCTTTGCAAATGTCTAATAGGAAATAAATGTGTCAGACAGATTTATTCCTTCTTCCTAGTTTGGTTAAATATATGGACAGTGGATAACAAACCCATCTACAGCATTGGTCTTGAGTTTAATTCCTTTTTGGTGAAGTAAAATGAAGTAACATTATTTGAAAAAGGGAATTATTAAAATAAATAAATAAATCATATGTTCAGGGTATTATTCCAGAAAATAAGAAACAGATAATTCAGTAAAAAGTTCTAACACACTCATATTTTAAAGCTATATCTCTGCTTTTCTTATGGTCTTAAAAAGTATGCTTGTTGACTAGCTGCAAGCTGTATAACTATGTAGGATTGATTCAATCTCCAAGCAGTAGAATTTGCCACAAAGTGTTAAGAGATACAGACAGTTACACGTTACAATTTAAAATTAAAGGAACTGTGTTTGCAAGTTAAAGCAACTTTAATGTAGGAGTAGTTTTACATGATGCAGTTTGCTTTTCCCAGCTGTGTGCTCTAATACGTAGTAACTCTTACTGCACTACTACCTCTACGTCTGAGTGGATCTGATGGTACAACCCTCCATTACAAGAGCCAGGCTCCTGCATTCTCCACAGTCAGGGGTCTGAATATCCACACACTTGTGTGGGGCCTCAGTCTGGGTGCCCACGTTTTAGCTACAGCCTTTGCCCAGGTTGCAACCATAGCTAGACCTTTGGAAGTAACTGACTTCGCAGGGTAAGGGCATACACTCGGACGACTCACCTGGCTTTGTGATTGAGCTTGTCAGCACCTAACTCCAGAGGTGTTTAAATTGCCTGCGGTGAGAATGGCTCCGCCCCTGCCTGTCCCCACTTCCCTCGCAAGAGACGCTGGAAGACAGAAGCCGCAGGGCTGCCGCTCCCAGAGGTGCCCCGGCTACAGAAAGCTTACCTGGACAGGAAAAAACTGCCGATCACCCGGTCTGCCACTGAGACTGACCAGCTGTGATGGCAATTTCTTGAGTGTTCTGAGCAATTGAGCTCAGATCATGTAACAGGGCTGCTTAAATTGCCCGCGGTGAGTGCAATTGCCTGCGGTGAGTGCAAAAATACTTTTTCACTGATGAACATCTGGAAAATGGATGATGGAGACTAGGCTGACAAAAAAATATAAAAAAAGGCCACCCTAACAGAACTCACTGGGGTTCTGTACAGCATTTTTCTTATCCTGAAAGTTTAAATCTTTCAATTAAACTAGTATTATCATTTATATACCTTCACATCACAGGTATTTATCAGCTACTGATTGCTATATATCTGACTATTGTCCATGTACTTTTTTTTTCTGCTACTAGGTTAAACTGTCTTGTGAAACATGTTTCTCTTTCAGGAGACTTTAATTCTAAATAGCTAATCAGTGGGAGGTAAAGATTATGCTGACCCATGCCAGGGATTTTGGAGAATGTAACTCAACTCCCAGACAGATTCAAAAAGATTCGTAATGAGCCATCTGTGAAAAGAGTGGCTTTTTTTTTTTTTTTTCCCTGTCACATGAAGAAAACTGAAGATAACAGTTTTCTTCCATAGTAACAGGCTCTTTCTTAGCTTTAGCCACCCTTTAATTTTTAATATACTAACAGACAATAATAACCTCAGAAGCTAAAAATAAATTAGAGTTATTATACCTAAAGTAATTTGGCAAAATATGTATAGGCATTTTTGGTACTTATTATTTATTTTGCATAAAGCATATATTTGTGATAACATTTCTATAGTTAGATAATTTGAAACACATAATAGTTGTTTTTAAATGCTATATTTCAGATTATGCACATGATAATAGAGTCTACTTTCATATTTTTCCTTCATTATTATGTTTTCTTTCACTGTTCTTCAAACCTGAACACAAACTACATCTGTACTGTAACAGGAATATACTTCAAAGTAATTTTGGTGAGTAATTTACACTTTACAAACAGCAACAGCAACCAGGCATGAGAATTGGTTGATATTAAAATATCACTTCCTCCATGCTCAAGATAGGGACATTCCTTTGAGTAAAAAACCAATTAGAGGAGGCAGGAGACCAGCATGGATGAACAAGTTGCTGCTATAAAAACTCATGTGCAAGAAAGAAATTCACAATATGTGGAAAAAAGGATTGGTATTTTGGGATAATTACAGGAACATAGTCAGGATATGTAGGGATGCAACAAGGAAGAGACATCCAAACTACTTTGCTTCAGTCTTCACTGCCAAAACCAGCCATCAGGAATCCCTGACCATGGAATTAAGAGTGGAAGCCTGGAAGGAGGAAGTCCTTCCACTGGTCAAGGAGGATCGGTTTAGAAATCACTTGGGTAAACTGAACACGCAGAAACCCATGGGCTGCACCCATGAATACTGAGAGAGCTGATGATGTTGTTGCTCTACAACTCTCCAACTTTTTTGAAAGATCATGGAGAAACGGTGAAGTGCCTGAGAACAAGAGGAAATCAAGTGTCAATCCAGTCTTCAAAAAGGGCAAGAAGGAAGAGCCTGGTAATTACAGTCCTGTCAGCCTCACCTCCATCCCTGGAAAGGTAATGGAGCATCTCGTTCTAGAGATCATATCTCAGCATATCTAGAAAAGATTATCAAGAGTAGCAAGCATGCATTTACTAAAGGGAGGTCATATCTGACTAATCTGATAGCCTTCTGTGATTATGTGACTGAATAGGTAAATGCAAGGAGAGCGGTGGATGTTGTCTACCTTGACTTCAGCAAGGTTTTTGACACCACAACATCCCATATACATCCTCATGAGTAAGCTCAGGAAGTATGGGTTAGAAGAGCAGACAGTGAGTTGGTTTGGGAACTGGCTGAACATGGTCATGATTAGTGGCACAGAGTCAGTTGGCAACCTGTAGCTAGCTGTGTTCCCCAGGGGGTCAATACTGGGTCCAGTCTTATTCAATATCTTAATCAATCATCTGGATGTAGGTACAGAGTGTTCCCTCAGCAAGTTTGCTGATGATAGAAAACTAGGAGGAGTGACTGATACGCCAGAGGTCTGTGCTGCCAGTCATCAAGATCTGGGCAGGCTGGAGAGGTGGGCAAGGGGAAACGAAATAAGGTTCAACAAGAGTAAGTGTAGAGTCCTACTCCTGTTGAGGAATAACACTATGCCCAGTGGAGGTGAGGGATAGACCTGCTGGAAAGCAGCTCCATGGAGAAGACCTTGGAATCCTGGTGAAAATAAGTAATCCATGGGACAGCAATGTGCCCTAGTGGCCAAGAAGGCCCATTGTACCCTGGGGTGCATAAAAAAAAAGTGTGTCCAACAGGACAAGGGAAGTTGCCCTCCCCCTCTACTCTGCACTAGCGAGACCACATCTGGAGTGTTGTGTACAGTTCTGGGATTCCCAGTTCAAGAGAGACAGGGAACTACTGGAAAGAGTCCAATGGAGAGCTGTGAAGGTGATGAAGGGACTGGAACATCTCTCTTATGAGGAAAGGCTGAGAGACCTGGGGTTGTTTAGCCTGGAAAAAACAATACTGAGCAAGGATCTTTTTAATATTTACAAAATATCTGAAAGGTGGGTCTCAAGTAGAAGGGGACAGTCTCTTTTCAGTTGTGCCCTGTGATAGGATAAGAGGTAATGGTAGCAAGGTGAAACGCAAGATGTTGCATCTTAACATGAAGAAAAACTAGCACTAGAACAGGCTTCCCAGAGAGGTTGTGGAGGTTTCTTCCCCAGAGACTTTTAAGACCCTCTTGGATCTGTTCCTTTGTGGGCTGAATCACAGAATGTTAGGGGTTGGAAGGGACCTAGAAAAATCATCTAGTCCAACCAGAGCAGGATCCTGCCAGAGCAGGATCACCTAGACTAAGTCACCCAGGAATGTATCCAGACACGTCTTGAATGTCTCCAGAGAAGGAGACTCCACAACCCCCCTGGGCAGCTCGTTCTTGTGCTCTAACTTACTCCCATTGTTCCTGTGCTGACAGGGGGGTTGGACTCATTGATTTCCAGAAGTCCATTCCAACCCTTACCATTCTATGACTGATTCTATGTTTCTATGATTCTATGACTTGATAATAATTTGCCTTATGGAGTAACATGCAAGGTATGTCACTTCCTGGAGCCTGGCTCATCTGGTAGCGAGTCAGTTTATTTACCTTTCTTCTGCCACTGAGTTTATTAAAACACTGACCTGGAATGGACATCTTTGCACAGCTTGAGTAAAGCTTAAATTTTGACTTGAACTCTGAAACATACAGAGAGACATATAAAAACCTACCCCTTCAGTCCTGCATCAACTCATCAGTTATTATTTAAAACATCCATAGTGGGAAGTGCTGGTAGAAACTGTACAACAGGATGGTAGGAACCCTGAAAAGCATTTGGAGAAGAAACTCATTTTAGTCTCCTGTGTACAACTAGGGAAAAAAAAATGGAAAAAGAAAAAAAGTCTAGGATTAACTGAACTTTTATCAGCAGTAGAGCACAAATTAAAAAACAGAGTTGTTGAAAGAGCTAAACAAAGCAGAGTGTTAATGATAGAGTATGGCAGGAAGATATTCTCCAGATGTTATTAGACCAAATAAATTGATTCACTACATAGGCAATGAAGCATTTACCTGAAAAAATACCTGCAAATGCATCTGAAGGATGTCATATCTCCAAATGAATACAGAAGGAATTACTGGGGTACTGTTATGACTGCGTTTTCACATGGGGCATCAGCAGATTCATGCTATCAGTGAAAGGAAGGATGTGTGAAGTTATTACATGGGAGCATGAAAGATATAAAAAAATCATAATTTATAAAGAAGACATCTCTAAAAAGAAGCAGATAAAATACTATTTTTTGTTACAGTGGGGTTTTCAGTGTTAACTTGTAATTCTTCATGATACAGTTCTCAGCTGCTGAAAAACCTTAATGAGGCAACACTCAGAATGGTAGATCCTAGGTAATGTATTCAAACATTGTCTTCTACAGCTTCCCCTGTTGCTATCTGCCCCATAAAGTGAGTCGCCATGAGGAAAGGAAATCCAAATTTCTTGTATGTTGTTATAAAATACTGCCTTTAAGTAGTTGGCTGATATGAAATGATAATCAAGAATCTATTGTAAAATTACTTGTTGGTTCTTTTCTCACAGCAATGTGAGAAATTACTAAGCAGTATGAAAATGTTTGTTGATTGAAGTCTTATATAAACTCCGTATTTTTCAGCAGTCCTCACAATAAATGAGACTATCATGCATTTGGGGTTTCTGTCTGCTTCTTGTAGAAGTTGCTGCAAATGGGCAATATTGAATATGTTGTCGCTTTTTNAGAGCTGTGAAGGTGATGAAGGGACTGGAACATCTCTCTTATGAGGAAAGGCTGAGAGACCTGGGGTTGTTTAGCCTGGAAAAAACAATACTGAGCAAGGATCTTTTTAATATTTACAAAATATCTGAAAGGTGGGTCTCAAGTAGAAGGGGACAGTCTCTTTTCAGTTGTGCCCTGTGATAGGATAAGAGGTAATGGTAGCAAGGTGAAACGCAAGATGTTGCATCTTAACATGAAGAAAAACTAGCACTAGAACAGGCTTCCCAGAGAGGTTGTGGAGGTTTCTTCCCCAGAGACTTTTAAGACCCTCTTGGATCTGTTCCTTTGTGGGCTGAATCACAGAATGTTAGGGGTTGGAAGGGACCTAGAAAAATCATCTAGTCCAACCAGAGCAGGATCCTGCCAGAGCAGGATCACCTAGACTAAGTCACCCAGGAATGTATCCAGACACGTCTTGAATGTCTCCAGAGAAGGAGACTCCACAACCCCCCTGGGCAGCTCGTTCTTGTGCTCTAACTTACTCCCATTGTTCCTGTGCTGACAGGGGGGTTGGACTCATTGATTTCCAGAAGTCCATTCCAACCCTTACCATTCTATGACTGATTCTATGTTTCTATGATTCTATGACTTGATAATAATTTGCCTTATGGAGTAACATGCAAGGTATGTCACTTCCTGGAGCCTGGCTCATCTGGTAGCGAGTCAGTTTATTTACCTTTCTTCTGCCACTGAGTTTATTAAAACACTGACCTGGAATGGACATCTTTGCACAGCTTGAGTAAAGCTTAAATTTTGACTTGAACTCTGAAACATACAGAGAGACATATAAAAACCTACCCCTTCAGTCCTGCATCAACTCATCAGTTATTATTTAAAACATCCATAGTGGGAAGTGCTGGTAGAAACTGTACAACAGGATGGTAGGAACCCTGAAAAGCATTTGGAGAAGAAACTCATTTTAGTCTCCTGTGTACAACTAGGGAAAAAAAAATGGAAAAAGAAAAAAAGTCTAGGATTAACTGAACTTTTATCAGCAGTAGAGCACAAATTAAAAAACAGAGTTGTTGAAAGAGCTAAACAAAGCAGAGTGTTAATGATAGAGTATGGCAGGAAGATATTCTCCAGATGTTATTAGACCAAATAAATTGATTCACTACATAGGCAATGAAGCATTTACCTGAAAAAATACCTGCAAATGCATCTGAAGGATGTCATATCTCCAAATGAATACAGAAGGAATTACTGGGGTACTGTTATGACTGCGTTTTCACATGGGGCATCAGCAGATTCATGCTATCAGTGAAAGGAAGGATGTGTGAAGTTATTACATGGGAGCATGAAAGATATAAAAAAATCATAATTTATAAAGAAGACATCTCTAAAAAGAAGCAGATAAAATACTATTTTTTGTTACAGTGGGGTTTTCAGTGTTAACTTGTAATTCTTCATGATACAGTTCTCAGCTGCTGAAAAACCTTAATGAGGCAACACTCAGAATGGTAGATCCTAGGTAATGTATTCAAACATTGTCTTCTACAGCTTCCCCTGTTGCTATCTGCCCCATAAAGTGAGTCGCCATGAGGAAAGGAAATCCAAATTTCTTGTATGTTGTTATAAAATACTGCCTTTAAGTAGTTGGCTGATATGAAATGATAATCAAGAATCTATTGTAAAATTACTTGTTGGTTCTTTTCTCACAGCAATGTGAGAAATTACTAAGCAGTATGAAAATGTTTGTTGATTGAAGTCTTATATAAACTCCGTATTTTTCAGCAGTCCTCACAATAAATGAGACTATCATGCATTTGGGGTTTCTGTCTGCTTCTTGTAGAAGTTGCTGCAAATGGGCAATATTGAATATGTTGTCGCTTTTTTTTTTTTTTCTGTGAGCAAAATTTTTTATTTTATTTCAATTTTATTGAAATATATTTGAAGTAATGACACAATAAAGTATCAAGATATTTTTAAACAGTGATTTCAAAATTAATGTTAGTTTAATATAGTTGCATCACTATCTTCAATAATGCTCCAATATTTTATGTCTTTCTTTTACTAGGGAATCCAAGCTTGGACAACTAGAACATACTCTTTTTCAGACCTTTATTATTTTTACATTTCTGATTTCTAAACAAAAACTTTACAAATTTCAGTTTGAAATAAAAAACTTTTTAGATTTAAAAAATGAATTAACCTAAGAAAGAAAGAAAGAAAGAAAGAAAGAAAGAAAGAAAGAAAGAGAAAGAAAAAGATGTCAGCATCACCCAAAATATTTATTTATCTCCAAATCTGATATTACAGAATCACAGAATGTCAGGGGTTGGAAGGGCCCTGAAAGATAATCTAGCTCAACCCTCATGTCAGAGCAGGATCAACTAGACCAGATCACACAGGAAAGTGTCTGGGGTTTTTTTGAAGTTTCCAGAGAGGGAGACTACACAACCCTCCCGGGCAACCTGTTCCAGTGTTCCATCACCCTCACTGTGAAAAAATTCCTCCTCATGTTTACATGAAAATTCCTATGTCTCAGCTTCCACTCTTTGCCCCTTATCTTGTCATCAAGGGGAAGCAGAGCTTTTCCTCCACTTTACTTCAGAATGTGCCCTAACAGGAAATTCTAATTCCTTTAGAAATCATGTAGTCCAGAACATTGTGTGCTGAAGTTTCTAAAGGAAATAACTATTTTCCAGTCTACTAGAGTTTTATTATTGTTTGCTTTTACCTTCAATGATGCCAGAATCAGCCACCCAATAGTGAAACTGAAGTTACATTTATTCTCATGAGGAAATACACAGGGGAGTTGGACTAGATGATCTTCTAGGTCCCTTCCAACCCCTAATATCTATGATTCTATGAATATCTATGAAAGACAGGTAACTGACAATGCTAGACAAATTGGGCAGAACAGTCATGATGATGATGGAACTAGTTTTACGTTTCCACATGAACATGGGTAGATGAATGTGTTAATTTTGAACAACAAGGACATAAGATCTGATGTTGAACAGCTGAAATGGTCTGGATCTGGATCTGTTTTTTGGTGAAGAATTTGTTATTTCTTCTTCTGAACTGTAGATAGGTGAACTATGAGCTCTTCAAGTCTGAAATTCTGGCATGTTGTTTAAAGATGTGTGTTTTGCTGGTCCTCCAGACACTCTGTAAACATAGTGGATGAATGATGACTTCTGTGATTGGGAAATTGAAGAAATTGAGTAAATTCTTGCCAAAGAGGGCAATCATTCCCTCCCTTTTACATAAGATGGATTTTTATTTATTAGATATTTTTTATTTTAATCAATTTATCTGTAAAATTTTATCGGCTTTGTGTCCCCACTGCTGTATTTATTTCAGTTTTTTCAGATGTGTCTATATGGCATTCTTGGTACATCTAGGAACAATTTTATACAGAAATACATAGGCTGTAACAATTAGTGCCTTGAGATGTGTCCTCTGTTCAAATCTCCAGTATTAATTTCCCATCCCTCCTACCACTCCCTCAGTCTTAAAAAAAAAACCAACCAAAAAACAAAACCAAATCCCCATTCATTCTCTACGAGGTTTAATGAGATGAGCAAAATATGTTTGACAATACTTACTTCAACCAACAAGGACATTACCTCATCAGGTAATGATGTACAAAAGGAAGTGTTAGATGAAAGAGCCTTTGTTTTCTATCTCCAGAGTATTTTATTAAAACAAGGAAGGACTACAACTGAAGTATAAATTTTTTAAAAGACTAACAGTATTTTGGGAGCAAAAACCTATTGGAAGTGAATGGAAATTGTACAGGGAGATGAAGCCAAGGTTTTTGATTGTCTATTAAAACAAATTGAAACTACTGAAAACCACACAGTGGAGATACAATAAAGTATGGTTGAGTGAGTGAGCAATTACATTTTACATCCCACACTGATGAAATGTTCTTGCAGTGTTATGCTGGAATGACTCTGTAGTAAACTATGATAATCTGTGCAAATACCAGTTGCCTGGATAATTGTTCATAAAGGAATTTTGGTCAGGGTGGCTTATTTATTCATTACATGAAACAAGCATTTTTGGAGTTGAGTTGCTGAAGATACTAATGTGTAGGAGGAAAACCAAAACTGTTCTGTTTTAGAAATGAGAGAACACAGACATACCAATTAAGTTTTGAATATTGAATTCTTCTGGGACACCTAGTTTGTTTAGGTTTTATGGATAGTTTGCCAAAACTTTTAGAGAAACACAGAATGGCTGAGGTTGGAAAGGACTTCTAAAATCATCTGCTCCTACATCCCTGTTCCAGCAGGGCCCTGGCTCAGGAAGATCCAGTTGTCCAGGATCATGTCCAGGTGGCTTTTTAATATTTGAAAAGGTGGAGACTCCACAATCTCTCTAGACAACCTGTGACAGTTCTCAGTCACCTTCACAGTAAAATAGTACTTTCTCGTGTTCAGAAAGGACCTCCCGAGTTTCATTTCGAACCCATCTTTTCTGGTCCTGTCACTGGGCACCACTGGAAAGAATCTTTTTCATTCCATCCATCATTTATACACATTGTCAAGAACCCCCTGAGCCTTTTCTTCTCCAGGCTGAACAGTGTCAGCTCTCTCAGCCTTTCCTCATGTTTCAGATGCTTCACTTCCTTGTTCATCTTTGTGGCCACTCACTGGACTGTATCCAGAAGTCCATGTCTCTCTTGTACTGTTGAACCCAGAATTGGCCTCTCCAGTCCTTCCCTTCGCCTTCTGGCTATACTTTGACTAAAGCAACCCAGGATACTCTTCATCTTCTTTTCAGCTTATTTATCTCAATATTCACAGTACTACTTGTCTGGCATCTTTTTCTACAGACAATGCAAATTCAGTTCTGCATCTCTGATGATAAATAGAGCATCACTTGACTGTCACATGTAGACTGCTCCTGCTGAATATTGGATATGATGGCGCATTAATCAGGAGTTTTTCCACTGTCCTTGTATGCAATTTTATTAAAGATCCTGTTGACAGGAGAATTGACTGTAGTTTCATGGTACTGGAAGCATCTTCAAAGGATGAGAATAAAACTTCACAGAGTTCTCCTACAAACACAAGTTGATTACCTACTGAAAAAAAATACACAGATTTACACCTTTTATATACATCAAACAATCTCAATGGTCAGATTATGCTCATTATTGAATTAACTTGGTTTACAGTCAACAAGGTTTTATTAGATAAAAGATTAAGGCCAGTTTTGAGCCGTCAGTCTGATAATATCATACCAAGATTATTTAAGAGAGAATTATAATCAGATTCTTTCAAGAACATAATTACTTTTATGAATGGTGATTGTCACTGTAAAAATTAGAAGTAAAATAACTCTGAAATGCTTTGTGCTTTGTGAATGCCCTTATATTTTTATATCATATATTAGTATGCTAAGTCATTGGTAGTTTGAATTACTGGAATGAGTTTTTGAAACTCTCCTGCACTGCTAGTAAAGGCCATCTGGACTCAAGCTCCATGCACACAAAAGTAAAGCATGCTTCCAGACTTGTTTCTTGGCCAGGGCACTGGGCAGACTATGGCTATGGAGTGAAGACAACAGCAGCTGTCAGCATTATAGAACTTCTGTATCTTGGACAGAGTGAAGTATTGGACAGAGACTGAAATGAACTACTCATTATAAGGGAAAAGAACTAGCTATTGACAGAACTATTTGACAGAACTAAATCCAGTTTTCCCTAAAGTTATTTCGTTAATCCAAAACAATATTTTTAGGTTCTTCCTCTCAAAAAAAAAATAATAAAGATTTCTAATGAAATGTTACAATGATATTTTAAATCACCTCAATCTTGATACAGAATCTCTCATTTTCAATAAGAATTATATCACAGAATCACAGAATCACAGAATCACAGAAATTAGGGGCTGGAAGGGACCTAGAAGATCATCTAGTCCAACCCCCCTGCCTGAGCAGGATCACCTAGACCAAGTCACTCAGGAACAGATCCAGGCGGGTCTTAAGTGTTTCCAGAGATGGAGACTCCACAACCCC
>VYZU01014956.1:6222-25988 GCA_013401355.1 Ceyx cyanopectus | reverse complement strand
TTTTATTATTTCTTTTTTTTACATGTAGCCTTCATGGAATAAACTGTTTGTGCTTCAGCAGTCTCGTTAAAATCTGACATTATTTCCCATGATATTAACCCCCAATTTATCATTTACTCAAGACTGCACAAGGTTTCATCCTGAGAGTAGGTTTTTTCTTTTATCCTTTTCCTTAAAAACATAATTATCTTTTTGTAGGAGTTTGCTGTGATCGAAGGTATTTCTGGCTTTATGAACACACAGGAAGATGAGGATCTTACTTTCTAATTATAATTACAAACAATTAAATATGAGGCCTGAGACTACGAGCAGACCTTTAAAAGTCAAGAAACAACATGGCAAAAAATAGAAGGAACTGCAAGGGAGCCTCCAAGTTCAGTCATGTATAAAATTTACAACATGACTGAAGGGCAGGTCTATCATTTCTACTTCGGCTTGTATTATTTAAAAAGTTATGTTTTAAATCCAGAAGGATAAGATCTGCATTCACTACCCTACAATATCCTTAGCAGGACCTTCTGTCTCAATCTTAGCACTCTGCTAGCACTATTAAGCAGCTTCTGCCCTGGAGCTGACTTCAGCCTTGACACTTTGGAGAGTAGAAGGAACATTCTATTGTGTAGTTGTCCTGTACAGGTCCATGTATTCCCCTCCACACCTTGGCAGTCTCTGAATAACCTCACCCAAAAATACTGAACTGAAGGCTATTATCTAGCTAATCAACAAAAGAAGTTTTTCCACAAAAATTATCTGAAGAGGTATTCATAACAGGCTCCCTGCAAATGTTCCAATCCAATCTGTTGTGTAAATATTACAGCTGGGGCTGAGAGGAATGTGTGTGTTGTACGCAGTGATCGAGCTGGAGCGTCAGTCTGGGTGTGCACTGCTGTACACACAACTGAAGCCTTGGACAAGGGCAAGGGGAAGTTGATAGTGTCATCCGTGATGTCACAGGATCTTTAGGGCATAAGAAAGTGATCTGAAATCATGACTCTATGGTATTCATTAGAAAAACAGTAACTCTTGGGGCTTTGCTGCCTCTGCAGCATTGTGCATCTTAAAACCTTTAGATTACATTTAATTTCTATGAATCGAGTGCTGTGTCACAAATAAGGAATTTTTGCATTTCCATGTCTTTTCAGTATTTGTAGATGGAACATCAGGAGATTAACCATCCCAGTACAGTTGTATTTATTTAATGTCTGTTTTCCATCCTCTGGCAATGGTCAGTCGGACAATGGGATGAGTAGCATAGATCCAAAAAATACAATTAATTACTTGTTTATTAATATATTACTTGGATGTTTTGTATTTTCAGTAAGCAATGGCAAAGTCCTGCAACCCTCTTTGCAGGCAGCCTTAGGTTGCAGGAGAAAATTTTCCAGGAAGAAGTTAGGTATCAAAACCACTGTAGCAGAGTAATATACTTTATAAAGGGACTGCTTTTTGGCTTGCATCCCAGTTAAGAAATAACTCTTTCTAGAGGTGCAGTCCAGAGACATGATTATCCTGCTCCAAACCCCAAAATATTAAGTATATCTGACCTTTGTGTATGGCAATGAGAGCAAGAGGGACACTTGTCTTGTACTGCCACTTGTGTTGTACTGCCACACAAAGATAGAGAGAAAGGAGCAGCCCTGGGCGTGATGGTGCTGTTGACTTCAGCAGTTGCAGTTATTTCAGTAGGCCCCTATGCACAGAGCTAGTGCCAAAAGGAAAAATAACACATTCTAGCTTTGAGGCCTCTAAGAATATGAAACCTGATTTTAATTTCTGAAGGAGGAAAGGATGCCATTGCTTCAGACAACATGGCACTGAAAATACAAAGGGAAGAGAGACAGAGAATAACATAGTAATGAAAAAGCTATGATTGCAAGTACATTGATTTTGACCATGTTTGAGTCTGTGTACAAGCCTACACATTAAACTGGAGGCTATTAAACAACCCCATTTCATTACATTGGGATGTTATTTTAAACCATCTTCTTGCTCCAATTTTAGATTGTGTAACTTTACCAACTGATAAGGAAGGCATTAGGTATAGAAAGCACAAATATAAGGAAGAAATGTATCTTGAATTAATCATCTAATTCAAGATCTGCAAATACGCTGCAGCTGAGGTGGTTGTTTTCACTGATCCTTTCCCTCCTATTTGTGTGTGGGTTTCCCATTGCTGCAAAGGAGAAGACATATGGGATGCTGTGTCTGCCTCAGAGCTGCGACCACAGTTCATTGCCTCCTGCTTCAGCTCTGCACCCTCCCAGCTGGGTTGTTTATTTCTTTGACAGTCTCTCAACGAGGTCTCTCAAGTGATTAGTGTGGGAACAGCCCTATAGGTCAGTACTGCACCTAAACAGGGATTATTTTGATACAAGGAAGCTTTCAGGAGTACATTCAGGAATGCAGGGGACTGTGTTTGGTGTGGTGTTTTGGTTTGGTTTTGGTTTTTTTGTTGTTGTTGGTTGGTTGTTTTTTTTAGGTATTGTTGGACTCAGTGATCTAGGAGGTCCTTTCCAACCATAATTATTCTTTGATAAAACAGACCACCCATTTCAAACATTAATATACAAATGCATTATCAGGTCACAAAAAACCCACCAACACTACAGTTTTGGATGTTTTGTTTTCATTTGAGTTTTGCCAAAGATTAAAATAGTGTAGCCTAACTGCAGAGCAGGTGGTTTTGTTACTGCTTAGATTTCATTTTTTATGCAGATTGCTTTAGATCTTTGTAATTTCCTGCCATGCTAAAACTGCATTCTCAGTATGGTAAAATCTAAATCACATAATGTTTTAAATATTTTTCATAATAATCTTGAGCAAAACACATTAAAACTATTTAGTTTTAAGGCCTTTCTTCTCTAAAACTGTGTAAAACCCACAATTTGATTCCCNCAAAAATACTGAACTGAAGGCTATTATCTAGCTAATCAACAAAAGAAGTTTTTCCACAAAAATTATCTGAAGAGGTATTCATAACAGGCTCCCTGCAAATGTTCCAATCCAATCTGTTGTGTAAATATTACAGCTGGGGCTGAGAGGAATGTGTGTGTTGTACGCAGTGATCGAGCTGGAGCGTCAGTCTGGGTGTGCACTGCTGTACACACAACTGAAGCCTTGGACAAGGGCAAGGGGAAGTTGATAGTGTCATCCGTGATGTCACAGGATCTTTAGGGCATAAGAAAGTGATCTGAAATCATGACTCTATGGTATTCATTAGAAAAACAGTAACTCTTGGGGCTTTGCTGCCTCTGCAGCATTGTGCATCTTAAAACCTTTAGATTACATTTAATTTCTATGAATCGAGTGCTGTGTCACAAATAAGGAATTTTTGCATTTCCATGTCTTTTCAGTATTTGTAGATGGAACATCAGGAGATTAACCATCCCAGTACAGTTGTATTTATTTAATGTCTGTTTTCCATCCTCTGGCAATGGTCAGTCGGACAATGGGATGAGTAGCATAGATCCAAAAAATACAATTAATTACTTGTTTATTAATATATTACTTGGATGTTTTGTATTTTCAGTAAGCAATGGCAAAGTCCTGCAACCCTCTTTGCAGGCAGCCTTAGGTTGCAGGAGAAAATTTTCCAGGAAGAAGTTAGGTATCAAAACCACTGTAGCAGAGTAATATACTTTATAAAGGGACTGCTTTTTGGCTTGCATCCCAGTTAAGAAATAACTCTTTCTAGAGGTGCAGTCCAGAGACATGATTATCCTGCTCCAAACCCCAAAATATTAAGTATATCTGACCTTTGTGTATGGCAATGAGAGCAAGAGGGACACTTGTCTTGTACTGCCACTTGTGTTGTACTGCCACACAAAGATAGAGAGAAAGGAGCAGCCCTGGGCGTGATGGTGCTGTTGACTTCAGCAGTTGCAGTTATTTCAGTAGGCCCCTATGCACAGAGCTAGTGCCAAAAGGAAAAATAACACATTCTAGCTTTGAGGCCTCTAAGAATATGAAACCTGATTTTAATTTCTGAAGGAGGAAAGGATGCCATTGCTTCAGACAACATGGCACTGAAAATACAAAGGGAAGAGAGACAGAGAATAACATAGTAATGAAAAAGCTATGATTGCAAGTACATTGATTTTGACCATGTTTGAGTCTGTGTACAAGCCTACACATTAAACTGGAGGCTATTAAACAACCCCATTTCATTACATTGGGATGTTATTTTAAACCATCTTCTTGCTCCAATTTTAGATTGTGTAACTTTACCAACTGATAAGGAAGGCATTAGGTATAGAAAGCACAAATATAAGGAAGAAATGTATCTTGAATTAATCATCTAATTCAAGATCTGCAAATACGCTGCAGCTGAGGTGGTTGTTTTCACTGATCCTTTCCCTCCTATTTGTGTGTGGGTTTCCCATTGCTGCAAAGGAGAAGACATATGGGATGCTGTGTCTGCCTCAGAGCTGCGACCACAGTTCATTGCCTCCTGCTTCAGCTCTGCACCCTCCCAGCTGGGTTGTTTATTTCTTTGACAGTCTCTCAACGAGGTCTCTCAAGTGATTAGTGTGGGAACAGCCCTATAGGTCAGTACTGCACCTAAACAGGGATTATTTTGATACAAGGAAGCTTTCAGGAGTACATTCAGGAATGCAGGGGACTGTGTTTGGTGTGGTGTTTTGGTTTGGTTTTGGTTTTTTTGTTGTTGTTGGTTGGTTGTTTTTTTTAGGTATTGTTGGACTCAGTGATCTAGGAGGTCCTTTCCAACCATAATTATTCTTTGATAAAACAGACCACCCATTTCAAACATTAATATACAAATGCATTATCAGGTCACAAAAAACCCACCAACACTACAGTTTTGGATGTTTTGTTTTCATTTGAGTTTTGCCAAAGATTAAAATAGTGTAGCCTAACTGCAGAGCAGGTGGTTTTGTTACTGCTTAGATTTCATTTTTTATGCAGATTGCTTTAGATCTTTGTAATTTCCTGCCATGCTAAAACTGCATTCTCAGTATGGTAAAATCTAAATCACATAATGTTTTAAATATTTTTCATAATAATCTTGAGCAAAACACATTAAAACTATTTAGTTTTAAGGCCTTTCTTCTCTAAAACTGTGTAAAACCCACAATTTGATTCCCAACTTAATGTAAGGTTTATTATATTGCATTTCATAAATACCTTCCTTTTGTTTTGAGGATATACTTGTGAAATATTCCAAGTTATCTTTCAGGAAATTAATGGCTTTTCCTTCCAAAGCCCCCAGACTGTAGTTTCATTCTTTTCTTAGCTGAAGCAGCTGCCTATAACATTTCCTTGGCAGTCTCTTCCACCCCGAAGGGCAGGTTCCTCCTGCAGGCACATCCCGGTAGCCCTTGCTCTCAGGAGGGGTTGCATCAATAGCCTTCTTCAGTGTTTTAGTTAAACACCTCTAAAAAAACCTGTGCACACCCCAGTATGTTCCTATTGACCTTTTTTCATCTGTCTAAGCTGGCCAGACTAGGAAGAGTTTCACAATACGAGTAAAAAATCCTTACGTTTTGCTTTTAATTCTCTATCTCCCCTATAGTTTATCATTTTATGATATTTGTCTACATAGTTTTGCAAACTTACACTCTTGAAAATGTTTACCATGTAATACATACAAAGAATTCTAGCATTTTAAAATTATTTCTAATTTAAGTATACTTTCCTTGCTTATTTTGGATAGTAATTTATGTGGGGTTCCAAGCTACGTTCACTTTTTGACTGTATGTATTCCATAATTATTATATTATTATATTATAATTATATTATATTATATTTATATTCCATAATTATTCCCATCTCTCTGAAGCCACTGCCTGCACACATGCACAGAAACACACACCCTTACCTTCAATCATTTCTCCATGACTTAAGTTCCTAAATGTTTTGTTTTGCCTTGTGGACTTTTTCTCATCAGCTACTGGTAAATGAATGTTATTAGTGTCAGATCAAATACCAAACTGTCTCTTTCTAGATTGGATTGCCTATTAAAATAGGAAATTTTCATTCATGGAAATTTCATCTGTTTCATGTGTTTTTCATGGTAGAGTCCTTGGTCACATTAGCACCTCTCCATATAGAGGGAATGAGCTACAGGTTAATTTCTGTTGTGACAGTCTACTTGTCTGCATCTGGGTTTTGGCATTGGCAAAATGGTGTGAATTTCCTTCTTTGGTTCTCCAGGATTAGACTTCTACATTTTTCACATGTGTCACCTTGCTTTTCTTGAACTTGGCAGGTAGGCAGCACCAGAGAAGGGCAAGTGTCCAGAAAGAAAGTGGTTTTGTACTTTACACCCTTCCTGCAAAAATNAAAAAACCCACCACCCCCCTCCCACCCACACACACACAAACACACAACAACAACAATAACAAAAAATCCACCAAACAACTCTGCAAGGCCCTCAAAAACCTGAATATTGTAAGCATATGTTTAATGTTTTTGTTGTGTTTAGGTCTGAAAATTGTTCACCAATAAACAGATGTTTAGGATTTTAGTCGATGGGGCTCACTGAAAGAGCTCTGATGACCCTCGAGCAACTCAGGGATTATAAAGCAGAAAGGCAGAAAATCCTGCTTGGCAGCGAGGGGCACATTGCAATCATAAAAGTGCCCATGCACAATTTTGCTACAGTATTGGATAAAGTGGAAAGAAGTGAAAGAGAATGATAATGAAAAGGATTAATTTCGTTATCTCCTTTATGTGGAAAAATAAGGCTGATGATCATCTAGACAGAGAACACAACCTCAATTAAATGAAAAACTATTAACAACAGAAATTGTTGGGGGATAGCAGTGATAGCTGGTGCTCTATTAACAACACCCAGGTCAGACTTACTCCTCCAAGATATGAATTAAAGTCTCAAAAAGGGAACTGTGTAAAACCCACAATTTGATTCCCAACTTAATGTAAGGTTTATTATATTGCATTTCATAAATACCTTCCTTTTGTTTTGAGGATATACTTGTGAAATATTCCAAGTTATCTTTCAGGAAATTAATGGCTTTTCCTTCCAAAGCCCCCAGACTGTAGTTTCATTCTTTTCTTAGCTGAAGCAGCTGCCTATAACATTTCCTTGGCAGTCTCTTCCACCCCGAAGGGCAGGTTCCTCCTGCAGGCACATCCCGGTAGCCCTTGCTCTCAGGAGGGGTTGCATCAATAGCCTTCTTCAGTGTTTTAGTTAAACACCTCTAAAAAAACCTGTGCACACCCCAGTATGTTCCTATTGACCTTTTTTCATCTGTCTAAGCTGGCCAGACTAGGAAGAGTTTCACAATACGAGTAAAAAATCCTTACGTTTTGCTTTTAATTCTCTATCTCCCCTATAGTTTATCATTTTATGATATTTGTCTACATAGTTTTGCAAACTTACACTCTTGAAAATGTTTACCATGTAATACATACAAAGAATTCTAGCATTTTAAAATTATTTCTAATTTAAGTATACTTTCCTTGCTTATTTTGGATAGTAATTTATGTGGGGTTCCAAGCTACGTTCACTTTTTGACTGTATGTATTCCATAATTATTATATTATTATATTATAATTATATTATATTATATTTATATTCCATAATTATTCCCATCTCTCTGAAGCCACTGCCTGCACACATGCACAGAAACACACACCCTTACCTTCAATCATTTCTCCATGACTTAAGTTCCTAAATGTTTTGTTTTGCCTTGTGGACTTTTTCTCATCAGCTACTGGTAAATGAATGTTATTAGTGTCAGATCAAATACCAAACTGTCTCTTTCTAGATTGGATTGCCTATTAAAATAGGACATTTTCATTCATGGAAATTTCATCTGTTTCATGTGTTTTTCATGGTAGAGTCCTTGGTCACATTAGCACCTCTCCATATAGAGGGAATGAGCTACAGGTTAATTTCTGTTGTGACAGTCTACTTGTCTGCATCTGGGTTTTGGCATTGGCAAAATGGTGTGAATTTCCTTCTTTGGTTCTCCAGGATTAGACTTCTACATTTTTCACATGTGTCACCTTGCTTTTCTTGAACTTGGCAGGTAGGCAGCACCAGAGAAGGGCAAGTGTCCAGAAAGAAAGTGGTTTTGTACTTTACACCCTTCCTGCAAAAATGGCTGCCTGGAGTTACTTACCAGCTCTGCACCCTATTGCTTACATAAATGGCCTGGTTTAAAAACAGTGATCATTATTGTTGAATAGCTAACATCTCCCACTAAATGGAATGAACTTAGATTCTCAGATCAAACAGAATTACATAAAAACTCCAAGGTAAATGCTAGAATATGTAACTGAATCTAAGCAGAAACTTCAGATATGCCTATTAATTAACATCACTATCTTGAGTTCTGTTATTTTTACTTCATGTAAAATTCTATTTAGTGCATAGGTTTAAATACTTACATCTCCAACAATGGTGTGTTAATGTAAACTATTGATAAATAATAGTCACCAAAATATGTGTGCCTATCCCAAGTGAATTGTAAGATGATGCAGCTCAACCTCAAAATCTGACTCTTTCTCCAATGATTTGTAATCAGACTCAGCATGTTAAGATTTGTTAAACAAAACTAAATTATAATAGTGTTTCAATTGAGTTTTGTTTGTTAGTTGGCTTTTTTTTTTTTTATTAGGACAGTCTTTAATAGGTAATTTTTCAATAATATACCCAGTTCTTCTTCAGATTTGAAAAACTGGGTACACAACTTACCTGATGCAGCACAGGACCAGAAGCAGACACATCAGTAGGAGTATACAAGTAATGATTAAAAACAAACTATAGGATGTTTTCCCTATATACCTGTTTGATGAAACGTTTGCTTAAATATGTCCATTTAGCCTGTTGGATTTGTTTATACTTTCTTTCTTATTTTTTTTTCATAGAAAAAGGCTAAAATTTCAGCAGGAAAAATAAGAACAGAGGTTTTAATAAATTGCATTGTTCAAATGTAATCTTACAGGCAAAGTCCTCTAAGGTATTTAATAAAGTAGGCCAGAGAACTCTCCTTTGTGGATAAAACTGTGTTGCAAGTTCCAAGTTGTTGGTGAGATAGATCTATTACATTATTAGCTCTGGGGTAAGGTTTCCCAGTGCTGCTAAAATATGCTCAATTTAAATTCTATATTATATCACCCCTTCTGAATAATTTTATATCTATATTTTACTTTTAAATGCTTAGCTGACTCATGTGTTTTAAAGAATTATAAACATCTTTAAAAAAAAAAAAAAGAATATACATCTTTATGTTACCTTTCCTTTTTATTACATTTAACTACAATAAGGGGAAGATCGAGGCCAAGGTTAAAAACAGAGGTTGCACTATATTTACATTTTGTTCAATACCAGCACTTAAGAACAGAGGCCAAGCATTTAAAAATAGGCTGAAGTGGATGAAGAGATTTAGAGGGGAATGCCTGGCTGTCTCAGAAACAACCAGGTGAGTCATAGCTCTTCTACTGCAATGAGTTCTGGGCAGGGCAATTGGTAAAATTTAGCTCAGGGAAGGGAGACAGCAAAATACAGAGGCAGGGCCAGGGCTTTATTTCAATTGTGTTAAGAAATCCTTCCCACTCCAAGCTGCATCTACAGAGCTCCCAGGACCTCTGCAGATCAATACAGGAGCTGGCACCAGCATGCAGATTTCTGGGGCAGCAGTGGGACTGTCAAGGGCAGAACTGGTCAGCAGCTCAGGACATCCACCTGCACATCTCCTGTGCTGGAGGGAAGGGACAAGGCAAACTGTTCTCTATGACCATGTTCCCATGTTCACACAGACCACTTAATGCTCTGAGGAACCACACCAGAAGTGATTTACATTAGTTGTCCCCAAAAAGGCAACAGGGGAAGGCACATATAGTAGTTGGGCCAAAAACCCTGAATCTAAGGCATCTTCTAATGTCATAGGATTGGATTTAGGACATTTTTAAAAACTGGTTATTTTTCTTTGCTTTTCAGTAAAGATGGATTTGCTGTTGATGGAAGTGGCATTGGTTCTGACAGAGGATATTTTCTTTCTCCAATGCTTTCAATGTGAAGTATTCCCACAGAGACTATTTTCTTCAGGTGAAGCTCCAATCTGTTTAAACTAAGCAAACCTTTATACTTATAAGAAAAGGCTACATATAAATTTAGCATCCTGGCCAAAGCTGAGCTCAGGTAAGAATGCTGCTTCCTCTCCCAAGCTAACTCTCTCTCTCAAAGAATACACTTCATCCTTATTCTGTACTAAATTATTGCAGATTAGTGCCCAAAGATGGCTACTTGTTTGCTGAAAATAAACAAGGAAAAAAACAGTTAATAGCTAAAATACGTGTTCAGACTGGGCCAAGTAAAATGGCATCTGAAAAAGAAAAAAAAAAGCAACTCTCCAAAAACCCCCACCTAAATTTTGGTGCTTGTTTTAAATCTCAGCAGCTTGTAAAAAGCTGCCTCCATCCAAGTTCTTGAGTCATGATAAATGTGAGTTCCTTCAGGACTGCTGCTGACCTTCAAGTCCAAAATGACCCCTGCTTTCTAAGTCTATATCAAATGGAATAAAGGGCATCTTATACTTAAATAGAAATTATATAAGTTCTCTCTGTGCCTTATACTTCATGTTGCTATCACATAATAATTTTTCATTTCCTGGGGATGCTAGTGGCTAATTCCAATTTTTATCTGTCTCTTTGTGCTTTCTCTCTTTGTTTCAAGGGTCTCATTCCCCATAGGCAATGCCAGTATTGAGTCAAAATGTCATTCAAGCCCACAAAGAAACACACTTTGAGCTGGGAGGTGTGTCTGATTATCTAATTACCTTTTGACCCTACCAGTCGTCTCCTTTGGCACCTAGGTACAATAAGTTGGGCATTTCAATATCTGCTTATTCTGAATTTAGACCTGTTTTGAAAATACAAAAGAACCTTAAGTGATCTGTCCACAGCATTGAAATACCAACTTTAGTGGATACTTTGAAAACTCAAAGGCTTTACAAGATGAATAGCAAACTGTGGATGACAGCTCCTGTGGAGCCATTATTGAATAGCAGCAGTGATGACTGCATTGCTTTGGATTTAGATAAAAGACTCCATACAAGACAAATGGTAGGAGGACATCAAACAAGACTGTGTCCATGCAGTGACAGAAGCAATCCAATTGAAGAAGCTGTTGATTTCCCCAAGGTAACTTACTATTTCTTCTTGAGTAATTTATATTAAGGATCTAAAGATTGTATATTCATCTTCTATTTACACTTTTCTCTAAAAATTCTGCTCCTAGTCATCAAATATAAGACTTCCTTAAAGTCTTTGCTGGATGGGAAATAGCAGTATTGGAACATGTTAATTATTTTGCATCTGTGTTTTATTTAGCCATAATATCACTATGTCTAAAGGATATAGACTGAGTTACAATCAATACTGATCAGATAAAGAGATTAGTCAGCAAATCAATAACATACATGCCAACAGGAAGCACTGTGCACTAAAGCAACAATGAATACAAAGGGTACAGATAAGCATCGTCACCTTTATTTAGATGAAAGCTGATTCTAGAGCACTTCCACTATCTCATTAATAATGTACAAACCTTTTTTGAGTCTGAGATTGCTATACAAGCATAATGTAGATCTTGAGTAAGTTTCAAGATGTGACATAAAATAGCTGTGTAGAAAACCTTTGGATTTGGGTTTTAGTGACAGCTATATAATCAGTACATGGAAAGAATACAGAATGTTTATTTAGCCTCTTGAAGAAAGTCAACATTAGCATTTGAGTCTTCCTGTCATTCCCACTTACTGTGCCTTACAGGTCTACAGTTTAATAGACCTGGTCACTCAAATCAGGTTGCTTTGCAACAAAGCTCAAGAGGGAGATATAACCTGTAAGAATATCCCACACATTCCAGATGTGAATGCCCATTCCTCCCACACAAACTGCCTGACACACAGACCGTGGTCAACTGTCCAGGATAGGCATGGTCCAAAATCCCTATTCATCCTAATGCCACATTTGCCATTCTTGATTTAACTTTAATATAAATGTACAGGGATGTCATTCCCTAAAACCATACCCAGTTTCAAATGCTATTAGAGCAGAAGGAGCCTTTAGCCTGTCATCACCTCACAATGAGAAAAGGACTCGCCTGTCCAAAGAGTTTTGGGAAAAAATCCTGAGCAGGAATTTTTTTGCATAACTAAGAAGCAGATCCCCTCCACCCTATCATCAAATGCTCAACTAATTTAATGTCTACATGTGAGTCTCTGAACTCCTTGCAACAATCTTGGTCCCAGGAGGAATTATTCACATCTGCTCCTCTCCTTTTAGGATAATATGAACAATATATTTGAGAATCTAGAAGTTTGAGCAGCTTCATTGAAAAGAATAAGTTTCAATAAGCTAAATTTAAAAATAGCTTCAATAGTGTCTAATCTGTGATTCCTGCTTGGCACTGATAATTAGGAGTAAAAAAAACCAAACAAAAACCCTGACAGAAAACTAACATGATTGATCTCAGTGAAAACAGTTTTGTTTTGTTCTCTTGAAGCTACCCTCAGAATCCTACTTTGCATGATTACTTGCAGTATTTTCCTATCTCCATTTTCACTTTTCAGGACTGGTGAGTTTGTCCAAGATGAAAAGAACTACCAAGTGCAGTTGCCAGTCTAGGGATAAGATCCAAGTAAAATCATTCTCACTTTCTCTTTTTCACCCAGGTCCTAGTGGGATCAAGGTTACCTTACTCATTACAGAGTTTGTACTTTTAATTAGCTCCTTCCTCTTGCTGACATGGGCAGCACTTTGCTCCTGGTTGTGAGGGTACAGCACTGGGCACCTTCCCAGCTCTTCCCTTGGTGGGCCAGTTGGAGAATGAAGGACTGAACCACCTCACTCCCTGAAGTTGTAAAATTAGTATGTATGGCTCCCCTGATTGGAAGGAAGGAAGGAAGGAAGGAAGGAAGGAAGGAAGGAAAAAAACCACCACAACATAATCTTCCTCTGCTACTCCACAAATAAACATCAGAGAAGAAACACACCGTGCAAAGTGACTGTCAGATGCAGGTCTCAAAAGCATGTGTCAATTCCACAGTGCAAAGTCACTTTAAATCCCCTAGTCCATCATTTCCACTCCCCATGAGGAATCAAACCAAACAGGGAATACATTGTCAAGACCTGGAAGCTTGTAGTAAGAATAACTAGTTCTTGACATTTGAAATTACTCTGGTTCAAACATTTTTTGATCTTTCTTATTAGCCTTGTGTCTTGAGAAATAAAAATATGATAATCAGAAAGTACATAATTGGGTTCAGGGTATTCTGTGGTCACCCTCACTGGCTCTGGAGATAAAGGCACTTTGAAAGATTATGCAGAGATATCTGGAATTTATTCTGCACAGTCTGTGAAATGACAGATCTTTTTTTTCTTAATTATACCAGCTATCAGTCTAACACCTGTAGCTAACCATTCTGTCCTGAGGAATCTCTTCTGATATGCTTTATTTTTCCACCAGACACACGGCAGCAAAACAGCACATGGATGCTGAGACTCTTATTACTGCAGACATGGTGGCTGCCTTGAATCCCCCATGATGCCTCTTTTACACCATCACATCTCTGCCTCCTCCAGGCTCAGAGGGGTTGGCCACAGAATGTGCTGCCACACTTCCTCAAGCATTATGGATTGGAAATTGTGATTTTACATGGTGCTCAGATAGAAATACGTGGGCATTAACCAACCTGTGCAACTTGTAATTTTTTGGGAGCAGGACTTGTGCCCGGGTCAGCCCTGTGCTCTGTCTAAAGCAGCACTGGCACACAGTTGCCAGCCCACAGAATGACAGCAGCTCCCTCTCCCTGCTGCCCAGCCCACCCACTCACTCTTCTTTAAGCCTCCAACAGGACCCTTGCTGCAGCAATGAATAATGTGTAGAGGGCTTCCACAAGCTGAGTTTATTGAGCTGTATTATACGAAAATATAGCTCAGGCAGCCCCTCTGCAGTCAAAACAATCTGTCATTTTTAATTCTTTCTGTCACCTCATTAGGTACATAGCTAGAGTGACAGTGAAAAAGCCCAAACAACAAAAAAAACCACCAACAGCAAACCTCAGAACACAATGTTTCCACAACTCCTGATCAGACTTCTGCATAAATATCAAGACAACAAAAGATTCATTGGCCAAACATATGTGACTTGGTGCTGTATATAACTAAGTGGCATGCAGAATGGTCTCAATAGGCACATAAAGCAATTAAAAAGAACTGTGCTTCAAAGCAGTATACATACTATGGTATAAAGGTCATCCCTATAAGTATGAAAAAGATTATGCTATATATTTCTTTTTTTCCTACAGACAGACACACAAATACTCAGCTAGAGGCTCCATTCTCAAAAGGTAATCTTTTAAAATCTTTGAAAATATGCCATGTCCTGTATCCTTCTCCCTCAGACCATGTCTTTTCATCAACAGTTAATATTTTAAGTGAACACAATAGGAGACATTATCAAGGCCAACTATATGTCAGGAGACAATACTGTACTACATACGAAATATTTGCTCTGTGCATACACGATAGTGAAGGAAACCCTGTCTAACCTGTGAGAATGAAAAGCCTCTCTTTTTTTTCTCCTAAAGCTTGACTGTTTTCACATTAACACATTAAAGTCATTCTCCAATGGAAGCTTCAGAGAGTACATTTGAGGACTCTGATAATTTTTGCAGCAACACTCTGAGTTTGTGATAATAATGTTTCTGCACAGATGTAAAGGATGTGCTGACATTAAAAAGGAGTCAGACGGTGTTTGCACAGTGTTAATTTTTATTTAAGGGGAGAAAAAAAAAAAAAAAAAGTGCTACACCTGGCTATGAACAAACAGCTTTTACATAAGTGGAAGTAGTTCAGCTTATTGCAACTCCCTAACTCCCCCATGGATTAATTCAAAAATTCGAGTTATGGGCACATCAAAGAATCACAAGCTTTTATTTTTACTGCAATTAAAGAGTTCATTTTAAATGATTGTCCTACTAATAAAAAAAGGAATCTTAACCCAGACAGCAGCATTAAGTAATGATGTGTTCCAAAAAAATGTTCAAACATTGTAGAGACAATCTTCACTATGGAGACCTTTCTTCCTGATGCACTTGGGCTATACTCACATTCAAACTGTGCTTGGAATGCTGTAATGTGCCCAAGGGTGTCTTGAAGAATAGTGAAGGTATAAATGTAGCATATGGCAATAGGCATCTGCTGTTTCTTAATATACGGTTAAGATATTTTAAAGTTAATTGATATGCTGATTCTTCATATTTTACAATGCCATAGCATGGGAAGAGTTTACAAGTAATGTCATTTGCTCTCCAAATGATCAGAGAGACTGCCCTGGTTAATACCTGCAGAAGTATGCCACAGATACAGTTGGAAGAAACCTACTCATTCAGGCAGGAAAAAAAACAAACAAAACAACAAAACACTCAGGAAGAGAAAAGGAGAAGCAGTGAAATAGTCAGAAGAAATGTTAATTTGTGAAGTTGAACCATACAGAAACCTGCAACTTCAAAACAGACTCCACAACAGCAACGGGTAACCTCATGCCATGCCTCCCTTTCTTGAAGGATTTGCCTTTCAGCTTGAACAGAGCAGAGGCAGAGAGATCAGATATTCCTTGTTCCTTTTGAAAAGTGACTGGGAAAACTCCACGTAATCAGGAGGTATTTATGATTTCCACTAACTTTCAATTTTCTTGGTTCGTGTGTTTCCTTTCAGAACATTTGATGCTAGTCTGTTCTAAACTGTATGTTGAATTTGCTTTAATCAGGTGTCTTTGTAGCAGACATTAGGTCATTTACTGTTTGATTTTTTTTTTTTCTGTGAAAATACAGGTTTTCTTAGTTTCAAAAGTGTCTTTTGATTTCAGGGGAAAGAAAATTAAAAAAAAAATAAATTTAAAAAAAGAGAGATGATGACCAGGGAAGGAAGCAGAGTGCAATCCTGGATTCACCTTAGTTCCATCCTCAAAGTTCAGCTTCTCATTCAACCCCCTCCATTCTGGTGGCCATTGCAGCATCCTGAACATTTCCTCTCTTGAGCTTTCTCCATAAAATGAAAGTCCTGTTCCTCACAAAGATGTTGTAAGTGCTACATTTAATGAAAAGCCACTTAATGAAGACTCTGGTGAGAAATAGAGTTTCACATGGTTAGTGGGAACAGGTTATCTCAGACAGGCTGAATTTCCCTTTGGAAGGGAAAGTCTTTCCACATAACCTATAGAAGGAGCACAGGGTAAATAAGCTGCTTAGCTCCCACCCTAGCAGGCTTGTATGAAGTGACTAAAGTCTCATTTCTGTTTATTTACCTTGAAAATGTTTAGCTTAAACTATTAAATGGTTAAACTAGAAAAGTTAGCTGCTCTACTTAGCAGTGACAACTGCTCAGAAAGAAAAACATAGTCACCTCTAATAGACGTGTTTGCTTTATAGAGGAAGATCTCCCAAATATTCAAGATTCAACAGTAGTAGTAGGTGAAAAACAAACCATAAATCATGATGAAAATCTATTTTAATTGTTCATAATATAAATTGTTAAGATTTATATCTCCTTACTTGCATTATGAAGGGGGTTCCTAAAATTGTACTGTTTGGGATATGGAAAGAATAAATTGTTTAATGCCAACAGAAAAGGTGCTGAGTTAGCTGGCAATTGACAGAGTTAATGAAGCATGTTAAGTAGGTACAATATTGATGAAGTTGTCCCCTGCAGGGTGATTGGCCACTGGGGAAATAATGTGACAGTTGTCTTTGTGTTAATATAATGTGGTACTCCTCTTGCCAGATCCTATCTGCAATGAGAGATGTAAGAGATCTTGCAATGATACCTAGGCCTTCCTTTAGCAAACACTGTGCTTGAAGCTGGCAGGTAGAGGACAAGACAAACAGAGGGTAAGAAGTGTAATGGCTATCTGTAAAGAAGTTCTGTTATTTCCTACAACCCATACCTGAATCATCCACTATTGAAATGTAATAATTTGACACTGTTTTCTATAATCCACTCTCATACACTACAACACAAGTGGTGCTGCCTGAGGATGAATGAGAATAGAATTTGGCCTGGCAATTTTTCTGAAAGTTAATTATTTTAAAATATTGTTTGAATAATTAACTAACTAGCTCCCAAGCAGTACAATGGATTTAGACAGCAAAGACTGTTAAGAGCAATAGAGGTTTTCTATTATTATTTTTGTCTACTGTATGTGAATATTACTTTTGAAACAGCAGGGAAAATATCAAATGGAAATAGAGATCAGCCTTGCAGTGATACCAAGCTGTGTGGTCAGCACTGCTTCCAAAAGAGGCAGACAGAGTGTGGAGTAATGAAAAATTACTGATAGCATCAGTTTGGTGTCTAAATAATCCAATGTGCTATTCCAGCATTGTTTATACTGAAAACATCTCAGAGGAGTAGTTGGCCAACAGATCTCAAAATATCCTGAAGCTTTCTCAACTCTTTCAGGTGCTGACAGTATTTTCATGTCATGGACACATGAAAATTATACAAATCATACATTTTTTTAATATTGAAGCTGTGGTTTTGACATTTTTGTAGTTTATATTTATCTGTTCATAGTGGAAGTGAGTTAGTTGTTACTGGACCTTTAAGCTTTTCAATGTGGTTTTATCCTCATTAACATCTTATAAACCCATGACACACACACAAATAAAAAGAGCTTTACCAACAAATATCCTTTAAAAGGTGTCCTTCACACAGAAGCACCAACGAAGATTAACCAAGAGTTCTTCTCAGGGTTCTTAAAGGTAGTGATATTTAGAGTGATAAGTGATTCTTAGCAAACAACCAAGAACTAAGAAAATACTTCAAAACATCACATGGCAAACCTTTNATGCTAGTCTGTTCTAAACTGTATGTTGAATTTGCTTTAATCAGGTGTCTTTGTAGCAGACATTAGGTCATTTACTGTTTGATTTTTTTTTTTTCTGTGAAAATACAGGTTTTCTTAGTTTCAAAAGTGTCTTTTGATTTCAGGGGAAAGAAAATTAAAAAAAAAATAAATTTAAAAAAAGAGAGATGATGACCAGGGAAGGAAGCAGAGTGCAATCCTGGATTCACCTTAGTTCCATCCTCAAAGTTCAGCTTCTCATTCAACCCCCTCCATTCTGGTGGCCATTGCAGCATCCTGAACATTTCCTCTCTTGAGCTTTCTCCATAAAATGAAAGTCCTGTTCCTCACAAAGATGTTGTAAGTGCTACATTTAATGAAAAGCCACTTAATGAAGACTCTGGTGAGAAATAGAGTTTCACATGGTTAGTGGGAACAGGTTATCTCAGACAGGCTGAATTTCCCTTTGGAAGGGAAAGTCTTTCCACATAACCTATAGAAGGAGCACAGGGTAAATAAGCTGCTTAGCTCCCACCCTAGCAGGCTTGTATGAAGTGACTAAAGTCTCATTTCTGTTTATTTACCTTGAAAATGTTTAGCTTAAACTATTAAATGGTTAAACTAGAAAAGTTAGCTGCTCTACTTAGCAGTGACAACTGCTCAGAAAGAAAAACATAGTCACCTCTAATAGACGTGTTTGCTTTATAGAGGAAGATCTCCCAAATATTCAAGATTCAACAGTAGTAGTAGGTGAAAAACAAACCATAAATCATGATGAAAATCTATTTTAATTGTTCATAATATAAATTGTTAAGATTTATATCTCCTTACTTGCATTATGAAGGGGGTTCCTAAAATTGTACTGTTTGGGATATGGAAAGAATAAATTGTTTAATGCCAACAGAAAAGGTGCTGAGTTAGCTGGCAATTGACAGAGTTAATGAAGCATGTTAAGTAGGTACAATATTGATGAAGTTGTCCCCTGCAGGGTGATTGGCCACTGGGGAAATAATGTGACAGTTGTCTTTGTGTTAATATAATGTGGTACTCCTCTTGCCAGATCCTATCTGCAATGAGAGATGTAAGAGATCTTGCAATGATACCTAGGCCTTCCTTTAGCAAACACTGTGCTTGAAGCTGGCAGGTAGAGGACAAGACAAACAGAGGGTAAGAAGTGTAATGGCTATCTGTAAAGAAGTTCTGTTATTTCCTACAACCCATACCTGAATCATCCACTATTGAAATGTAATAATTTGACACTGTTTTCTATAATCCACTCTCATACACTACAACACAAGTGGTGCTGCCTGAGGATGAATGAGAATAGAATTTGGCCTGGCAATTTTTCTGAAAGTTAATTATTTTAAAATATTGTTTGAATAATTAACTAACTAGCTCCCAAGCAGTACAATGGATTTAGACAGCAAAGACTGTTAAGAGCAATAGAGGTTTTCTATTATTATTTTTGTCTACTGTATGTGAATATTACTTTTGAAACAGCAGGGAAAATATCAAATGGAAATAGAGATCAGCCTTGCAGTGATACCAAGCTGTGTGGTCAGCACTGCTTCCAAAAGAGGCAGACAGAGTGTGGAGTAATGAAAAATTATTGATAGCATCAGTTTGGTGTCTAAATAATCCAATGTGCTATTCCAGCATTGTTTATACTGAAAACATCTCAGAGGAGTAGTTGGCCAACAGATCTCAAAATATCCTGAAGCTTTCTCAACTCTTTCAGGTGCTGACAGTATTTTCATGTCATGGACACATGAAAATTATACAAATCATACATTTTTTTAATATTGAAGCTGTGGTTTTGACATTTTTGTAGTTTATATTTATCTGTTCATAGTGGAAGTGAGTTAGTTGTTACTGGACCTTTAAGCTTTTCAATGTGGTTTTATCCTCATTAACATCTTATAAACCCATG
>VYZU01014952.1:11515-25904 GCA_013401355.1 Ceyx cyanopectus | reverse complement strand
TATATATATATATTTATTTATTTATTTTATTTTATTTTATTTTATTTTTTTTGTGTGTTGCTTTTACTTTTAACACTTTCTGGTTGAGGAAGGACACTCTATCAAGAAATTACCACTGAAGGCCTTTAACTTGTTTATGGCTGTAAATATTCAAGATAGGAAAATGAGGGAGATGTTGCATTTGGAGAAGGTAGCAAAGGTGGTCAGAAATATGAATAGCTCTTAGTATTTTTTTTTTTCAGACTCTTACATCTTCCTAATATGCATTTAAGAGTCTATGCACACTTGTCCATTTATCAACAGACTAGATGTAATTAAAGTGTTTATGCTAAATGCAGATTAATACTGCTTTTTCCAGTCTGCAAGTAATAGAGGCAGATAGTCTATAGCAGGATATTTACAGTTTATGTTTCATAGAGCTAAACAAATCTGTGCTTATATTATAAACTACTAAGATGTGTTTATATTTTACAGAATATAATTCTGAAATACAGTAGTCTCACCAGGTGTCACTACAGTGAAAAATTTGCCAGCACTTCAGCAATTACATAAATATTTACTCCGTTTTATTTTTCTGTTTTATCTTAGCCTGAGGTGGGGATAGAGATTGTTAGTTCAGATTCAAGGCTGCTACTTTATAGTTTGGAAAAGGAAGTTGTGGCAGCACCATTCTTCAGAACAGTGAGAGCAGCTGCATCTTTAGGGAGTTAGGATTTTACTTTTGTGATCCAAAGTACAAAAAGGAAAAGATCCAGGCGTTTCACCCCTACACATAAAATCTTTGATACTAAATATTTCTTCTATTTAGAAAGGTCAGGATCTGCTACTTAGATATTTTGAAAAGAGGTACAACACTCAGTAATGAAGAGTGGCCAGACTGCATTGCTGTGATTGCATTGCTGTAGACTGCAGCTACAGCTGGCAGACAGTAAATAGACACTCTGAATTCTTCCCTTTTTTTTTTTTTTCTTAAATCTTCAATATGCTTTCATTTAAAGTAAATAAGATCAATAGGCACCACTCATCAATGAAATTAAGGTAACTGTTTCAAGGACAAATAAGCAGATGACCCAGTCATACTTCACAAAATACTTTATTTAAAAAAAAAAAAGTTTATACTGCTGTTTTATTACATTTATGAATAATTTAATTCCTTCTCATGCAGAGCCCTGTGAAATCAATAGAAGTCTTGGCACTTAATTTCTGCATCATGCTTTAGTTGTGATGTTGATATTTAGAAAAGCTTGTTACAGGAGCTTGTATAATCATCTGTTCAAATGCTAATAACCACCTTGAAAGGTCCTGTCTGTCCAGAGAGAACTGCCTTAACCAGTCCCAATCATTATGTACATATTTAAAGGAAATGATTGTACTTCCTGGAGATTAGAAGCTAAACATAGATTCAGAGATGTGCTGCAGCCAGAAGCGTGGGGGATGGCAAAGCTTTCTTTCCACCCTCTGTCTCCCAGGTTAGCTCTCTATGGATCCATAGAGTATTTTTAACTGAAGTGTATGTCTTGGCATGGGTGTGATTGAACTATGAAGAGGAGACTGAGGGGGTACTCATCAATGTCTATAAATGTTAAAGGTGGGTGTAGGGAGGATGGAGCCAGACTTTTCTCAATGTCATCCAATGACAGGACGAGAGGCAATGGGTACAAGCTGGAGCACAAGAGGTTTAGGGTCAACACAAGAAAGAACTTTTTCTCAGTGAGGGTGACAGAGCTCTGGAAGGGGCTGCCCGGGGGGGTTGTGGAGTCTCCTTCTCTGGAGACATTCCAGACCCGCCTGGATGTGTTCCTGGGCGACTTTGTCTAGGTGCCCCTGCTCTGGCAGGGGGGTTGTACTAGATGATCTAGGTCCCTTCCAACCCCTAACATTCTGTGATTCTGTGAACAAATATAGGCTTGATTATTTCTTTTGGTGTGACTAAAGCTACAAAACTTATTCTGTTGCCTTTCTTCCCTTAATGAAGGAAGCAGGATCTATATAGATCCCTGTTGCTTTATTGGCTTGGGTTAGCAGCTCATATGAAAAGGGATTATAGTCCCTGAAAGGAATTGACAGTCATAGAAAGAAGTGTTAGGAAAGCCAGAAGAAAACAAAAACATTAGCCAGCAATTTACTGCTGAACTGGAAGCGTTTGCAGTAAATGTATTTTATCTGTTTTTGAGGGAAAAAAATTTGGGTGTGGGGGGGAGAGGCCTAACAACATAGTGAGTGAGAATGTATTTACATCAAACATCTCTTGGCCTGGTTCCTCAGCTGTCATGGTTCTGACTGTGCAGGATTGCTGCTGTGGGAACAGGCTGTGAGAGCATTTTCTTTGCTCTGCTTCCAGTAGGCTCATCTCTCCCGCAGATTTCACAGGTATGGATGTGTTTGTCCTCCTTCCCAGCAAAAAAAACAAACTCAAAACATGCAGCTGTTATGCTGAGTTTGTTGACCAGACAGGAAGAAATGGCAGAGAGCTCATGGCTGCAATGTGGGTAGAATTGATTTTCTCTGATTTTTCTTTTATTTTCTTCTTTTCTGTTTTTTTTTTTTTTTTTCAGAAAACTGTTGTGAGGAGCAAGGTTTCTTTGCAGCAGTGTTTAGAACTTTGTGCCTATATGGTGTCCAGCTTCACTGTTGGAAAGAGGTGCTGATTTAAACATGTTTTTAAGTTTGCTGAACAGGAATGCTGGAGGTAGAGGAACTAGGGAAAGAGAAGCCACTATTTGTTTTCTTTTTAAATGGAGATTCTATTATTTACATAAGACTTCTCAAAAAAGTACTAGACTCCCAGTGCCACTCTTCTATTACTTTCTACTAGTAAAGTAGTCTGCTCTTTCTTTCTAGCTGCCTGTAGGTTAGATGTGAAAAAGGACAAGGGTACTGCTGTGTTGAACACTGCAGGTGCCCAGCCTGCAGGAATGGGAGGCTAGGATGGAGCTACTGAGTCCCTGGGATGGTGGGAATACATTACTCCTCATTCCTAGGGGTGATATTGGAAGGATTACTTTCCAGGATTTACCTTCATCCTCTTTGGCACTGTTTTGGGGAGAACAGATGCTGTATATTTGAATGCTGAAGTTTTTAGCTTTGTGTGGAGTAAGTGGAAATAAATGGTGTAAAAGACTGTGCCTTGTGTGGCAGTGATCACTGAATGTCCCTGAACCTCATGGTATCACCACCTTCTGGAAATTAATTGGATTTAGAATACAAGCAACTCATTTCTTGTTGCAGATTCATAACTGAGGGCACTGGTGAATGCAAAAGCATGGTTCTGTGAACACAGCAATTATTTTGGCAGTCTGTTTGCAATGCATTCACACATTATCTGTTGTCTAATTCATAGTGAATCCTCTCAACACTCTATTCAGTGCATCTTTAAATTACGGAAATGTTACGTGTGCAATGGCAAAAAAAATCTAGCAAAATTGTATATTTGTATTTCATTTTTGTATCTTGTCTGTATCTAATGTGTTTCCTGTGTTCCACTCTTTGTAAGGACAGTCTGTATGCAGTTGTTCCTGTGCCTTTCTGACCTGAAGGTAGTTCTTTAAGAGAATGTATGTAAACTTCACAGTCGCATGGTCAAGAATCCCAGCAAGTCAGTGATGTGCTCTGCTCACTCTCACATTTGTTTTTCATACCTTTTCATCCTCTTGAATCTCTCTGTAGAATGGCAAGGTTCTATAGTTTGTGCAGCCTTATTGCAACTTCTTGTTGGGAGTACTGATTGTTGTGCACCAAGGTAATTCAACCAGACTCTCCAATGCTGGTTTCATTAGTAAGGGCAGAGGATTTTGAGTTCAGTGATTGGGAAGGATATGCTTGTGAATTTTAAGTTGGGAAAGTCTGGAGGATGTATTTTTATTCATATTTGTGAAAAAGAGGTTATTTTGAAAAATGAGGAAAAAAAAACAAAAACCATTTTATTATTAAAAATTAATGTTTCGCCTCAAGGCTGCTTACTCTGGGATCTGATAACATCTCACCAGACAAAAACCCAAGTCCTGTATTAAGATTTACTGTCTTTTGGCCTCAGTTCAGTGGTCTACATCTAATTGATTCTATTCCAGTTTTTATATTGCACAATTTATGGTAACATTGCAGGGTTTTCTTAAGCATTTTAAGTGACTTGAATAACATCTCTCATGTTATTTTTGTCATAATCCTGTTCCTGAAGGCCTTAGACTGGTCTCTGTAGAAGTTCCCTTTCCTGTACAAAAAAACCCCATTATACATCATGCGTAAGAAACATAAATTTCTGAAGTTTTAAATCTAATTATTTTTAAATTAAATGCTAATTTAAGAGCAGTGTCAATGATGGGCATGAAAATATGTCTATATTAGTCCATTGGTATCCCAATAAGCAATTTATTTACTTATTGTACCAGAATATGAACTGAAGCTTAACTTGTGAAGAGAGTTAGAAACATTGCTTTCTGTTTCAGTTTAAGCATTCAGTTTTAAACTAACACTGTATCAGCTTTTAACATCATTACAGAAATAGAGTCTAAAATACCTATAGGGAGTGGGCTTAGTAAGCTTTTCCTTTCTGATACTTGCTGCTATCAACAAATACTATGTTGTAATGTTTTTCCTCTGTTATTATTGTAGAGAAAACCTAAATCAGGTAACATATAAATTGTATTATATTAAATTGAGTCCTGATAGTACTGCCTTGGAAGTGTGTTTTTGGCTTTGTGTTTGCTGGCTGAACATCTCCCTTTAGGTGTTAGTAGGGAGAGCTTAAAGACAATTTATAGTTTAGATGATGTGGTTAACTTAGCTCCATCAACCTGGTGATTACTTTAGTTACAAATGTGATGCTTTCTTCTGATTTGTTTGCCTTTATATTACTTCAATTTTGTGCTTAATTTTATTGCTAGAAGACACAGGAATAGAAAGTTGCCTTGTTCTGTATTTCTTTTCTGTATGTTATTCACCAGCTGAACTACAGGCAGTTCTGTATCAAAAAAAACCTAGCAGGAGTCATTTTATGTGGTAGTGCTGAGAGTTGACATCAGTCATGCCCAGTCTCTCCTGGCCATCCCAGGCTGCCCTGTGCTGACATGATGCTGACTAGACTATCTGAAGGTGAGTAGGAGCCTGGTGTCAGTGCCTTCCCTCTGTCAACTGGAACACCCTGTAGAGAGTAGCCTCTTTGCTGTCATCTTCTGGGAGCTGTTTAGATTTGTATGTTATCTAAATGGAGGTGACAGAAGCTTCAGGCTACTGCTTTGCCTTTGCTTCTTAACATTATTAAAAGGCACCGGGGAGGAGGAAGCAGCTTCTGGGTTCATTGTTGCATTGAACAGCATTCTGGCTTTCTTCCTAAGCACTTCTTTCTAAAAGTTACCCTAGTCTGTAGTGAGAAAGAATAGAAGAATTTCCTTCTCTTTATGGAAATCTTTGGAGCGAACAGGTTTTATGCTTCACCTCAATCTCTCTTGGAATTTGGCAGAACGGAGTACTCAGAAATGCCTTGGAGAGAGTTTGAACCATTGTAGTGCATCTGTTTTTCATGGTGCTAGATTGCAAGGCTTTCAGATCAGTTAAGCATCAGTAGAAAGTCAAAGGGGCAATTGTCTTTGTTCAGAAAGTGTCAAGTTGTATTAAGCACTGTGGAATATCCTGCTATGATATAAGTAGCTGTTTCACTACCAGGAAGTTTCTGGTATGTATCAGGTATCCTCTGGTATGTGTCAGGGGAATGTCTCCTTTCTTTATCAAATATTTGTGAAAACAAATAAATTTGTAATTAAAATGTCATGTTCCAAAACATATATCTGTTTTCTTATATAATAAAACTACTGAGGTCCCACTGTCTGTGTATGTTTAAGCAGATTATTGAAATAATATTTTCAATGAAATATTTTTAAATATTTGCTTTATCTTGCACTCACATGTGTAAATATATGTGAACATTTAGTAATGTGTACATTTAACAACAGCAGTTCTTACCTTCATTTTGTTCAGCTGTTTGCCTGTATTAAGTCATTTATGTGCACAACAAAGTAGAGGGGGGACCTGGCAGGAACAGACCTTAAGCTGCCTCCAGTGCAGCTCTTGGTACTTTTCTGCTCCTGGTGCTGACTTTGGCTGGCTGCTGCCAAGCCTGCACCTGCCATGCTGCCTGATTGAAGCTCTGCATGTATGCCTCTTAATAAGAACAAATAAATAATGTCTTCTGTTATTTACCAAACACCAGGATAACTTCAAAACCACAAGTAGCAATCCTTTATCTGTGCTAATACTCTGTTCTTTCTGCCTGATGCACAAAGGATGTTCAGGCCTCATTCCTTAGAAGAAATGGCATCTATGTCACTGTGCTCTGACTCAGGTTTACTTTGCTATTTGGAACCCTTACTCAAAATGCATATCTTGTATTTTGATTATGAAGTGTCACATAAACACAGTGATTGATTAAAGTAATTTACATAGAAGCATTCATGGTGTTTCTGAGCAAGGAAAAATACACAGAAGCACATGGCACTTAATTACATTGCTTAACAATAAATGTCAAGTTAAACCTTTTTAAAAAAAGATGAATACTATACTTGAGGAAAGTTCAATTACACTTCTATGGTTTGAAATGTTTTACACTGTGTATATTAGAGGGCCAAAGATATTAATGCTTCTGTAGATGCAAAGGTGCTGACAGATTTCAGATGCTACCAGGCAGGCTTTTGTAACTGCTGTCTGCCTAGTGCTTGCAAGGGGAACTCATTTACTGTAATGTGCTGTGAATCTGAGCTCATTTACTTGTTTGCAACTGCATTTGCATACAGGCACACTTCTCAGAACTGATTGAGAGCAGGAGGACTAGTGGTCCTGATTTGGTAAATTGTTGTATATAAACAGGATTTGCATTCAGATTAGTGGTTTTTTATCACAGCCTGATTGTACATCCCATTTTGATAACGTTGAATGAATAGCAATAGTAGATTTCAGAAAGCCACTTGTCTGATGATATGTTCTAGTTCTAAATTTGATTTAAAATGTCTTTCATCCTTTTTTTTTTTTTTTTACTGAAGGAGTAACAGACCTGGAATTTCTTCTTCTATTAAATAACATGTACACTTCTATAATGCATTGTTAATTTGTTTAATGAAAGACTGTTGTACTGCTTCTGTATTCCTGTGGGAGGGTAATGGAGGAGCAATTGAACTCCACAGTTCTCATCATTTACTTCTTGCAGAATTAGAATAGAAGAAAGTCTACAGAGAGAAAAGGCATGAGGTGCAGAGTTCTCCAACCTCAGTCTGAGTAAATCCATACATCTAGAGGATGCTGCTTACTACTGGAAAAACCCACTAGCTAAGTTGTGTTCTTCAACTGTAGCTCTGTGATTGTGGTGTAGCTCTTCAATCTCACATTCCCACCCAGAATTACAAGTGAAAAAGCAGAGGATATAACTGTGAGGATAATTCTTTGACTAAATCCAAAATAAAACAAAAACCTACCCAAAAAAACCAACAACCAATCAAACAAAAAAACACCAAACCAACCAACCAAACCAAAAATTTAAGTTTTAATGAGGAATGTTTTTCCAACCTAGTTTGCCATCTCACTTCCACCAGTTTAGTGTCACAGCTGTGGCATAACTCAGATGTGTGTGAAGGGAAGATCTCGTGTCTAGGTGCACAAATATTGTATATACATCTTCACTGTTGCCTTTTCTGAACTGGTGACAAAAACCTGTCTTCCTAGTACTTTGCTCAGCAGGGCACATCCTCTCCACTGCAGCTGGGATGGTGTAGCTTCTCCATTTTTCTGTGGTCACCTTTCTGAGTATTATACTGTGGCATGAGGCATTTGATAAAGAAGCTCATTACTTTTCTTTAAATTTATGGAGTGATAAAACAACCCCATGGAATAAGATGGTTTCAGTGACACAAAACATTGTAATGTAATTGCACTGAAAGTTAACAGTATTTTTCCTGTTGGCTAGCAATGAGATTTACCATGAGAGTCACCATGTGGTTAAGATTCCATTATTAACTTCTGTTTTCAGAAGTTTATAACTTTAATAAAAATAATTGCTGGTAAGACAATCCAGAAAGTCCCCGTTGGAAATTCTTTTTGTTGTTGTGGGGTCACTTGCTAAGGAAGATTGAGGTAGAAAATTCTTGTGCCCTCTTATTTCTGCATCTGTTCTTCTTTTCTCTTACTAAAGAAAAATTTTGAAAGTAACTTCTTGAGCAACACTTCTTTTGTTTATTTTTGAAGCAGTAAGCTATTGATAAAAGTGTTGTTTTACTTTAAAGGTACATGAGGATGTTTTTACCAAGGCAGCTACCTCTGCTTAGAAGAGCAGCAACTGCTTTGTGTTTCCCCACAAAACTGAATTCTTAGGAAAGGACTTGAACATTGGCATATAAGGTCTTCTCAGTGTTTCATATAGTAGTGGAAGAGGTCTTTGCACTGCATCCTGCTGCAATCCAATATGTCACTCACTGCATCCTGCTGCAAGGCAGAGACTGAAAACCAGTTGATTCATAGCAGAAGCATGTAAGGAAGCGAGATATGATTACTGGATTTGTATATTTGACCTTGCAAAGGATGCCAGGAGCAGCCTTTGTGGAGATGTGGGAGAACAGGTATTTTGAGTTAATCCTTTTTAGAAAGTAAACCACTCTATCCCATAGCATTTCAAAATGCTTGTGATTATAATGAAATATTTGGGTTTGCATGTTTAGAGTTACTCACCACCTATTTATACTTAAGTGCATCATTTGAAGTACACTATTTATAGTGCAGTATTTATAGTTAAGGGTGTTCAGTTGCAAATCTTCAAGGAAATTGACTTTACTCATGTTGTAAACTGCTACTTTTAAATATCTGTATAACTTAAATTTGTCAGGGCTATATAATCTCAGCTTGATTATGAATACTAATTTAGAAATCTCTTGGGTTCTGTCATTTTTGTAGACAAAGTAATACAGGTATTGTCAATAATAGATCCATATTAAATGTGCAAAAGTAAAATTTAGTGTTTGCTGTGGTTAAGATAAGTAGCATTTCCTGTTTAGCTAGACTGTCTTAGGCACCTTTTAGTGCTCCTGCAACCTTTGTATAGAAAATGAGGAAAGTGAGGTGTGCTTGAGAGACCCTAATTTAGAAGTCTAAAGTTAGAATTTGCACCTAACTTTCCTCATCTACCTTCTCCCATAAGTGCTCTGAAATCTTCCATCTTCAGCAGTCTGCCTTGAAAAATTCCATTGCTCACTGGAATGCTACATTGAGTTAGTGGTGTGAATTTCACATTGCCTGTGCTGCCCAGAACTGAATGAAAATGAAAATGAGTTTTCTTCTGACAGGGTCTAACACTCCAGAACAATAACTAGGGGGACTGGCAACATGTCAGTTGTTTTTGCTGTGAAAATGACACGAGGGAATGTGTAGAATCCAAGAGAAGGCAAGATACTGCTCTTGTTTGACATTATCCTGTCTTAAAGCAGCTCATACTGTTGTATTCTATGTATCTTTTATGAATCAGAAATATACCAAATAATTGCATCGTGTCTTCGGAAAGAAGGTGAGGGGGGAGACATTTGTGGGTTTTTATTTTTAAAGGGGTTATGATTTCTAAAGCTTCTGTATTTCAGAGACAGAAAACTTTATACGTTATTGCTGACTGGTAAGAGTGCACTGGTTCTAACCTCCATCACATCACAATTGAATCGAGATATTCCTGAGCTAAATTAAACTGTTGGAAAAGGTTTAAAAGCTTGGCTTTACATTATGTAGAGTAGGCCTAGGACCATTTCTGCTGTCATGAAGAGAACATTTATTCCAGTACTCTAGAGCTACCTAACTCTCTTGGAAATCTGTCCTAAAGAACTTAATTGCAGCTTTCCCGTATTTGAGGCTGATCTCTTTAATGATCACTTTCATTTGATGCCTAGCAACCAGTAAACTTTTTGTTATGTGATGTCTTAAGTACATTGTAAATTTGTATAATTATACCTGGTGACTTTCATATAACAAATCTGTTAGATTGGGTTTTTTTTAATGTTTTTTTTTCTCCAAGCAGCTCTTTCTCTGAGAAAAAAATCAGTACTGATAGATTTTATTTTTTTAATTTGGTTCTGAAGAAGTAATAAGAAAGCAGAATTGGTTTAAACTGAAGTAAAAGTCTTGAAGTTGTTTCTGCTTTTCTGGGGGAAAAGAATTCAGTGAGGATCATGCTCATAAAGTTACTCAAAATTGCACTCATAGTTTTGAGTGATCAGTAAAAATTGCATCTCTTAAAAAAATAATGGTTTTATCCTCTACCAGAAGTGTGACTAAAAGTTCATTTCACTGTCCTTTTGAGGTGCCTTTGGTAACTTATTTTACATTATAAGAAACAAAGGCTGCAGTAAAACATTAAGTGCCTCAAAGACATTTCAAACCTCTACATACATTTTTATTGTTGTCTTCTAGGTTGACTGGGGTCAACTGGACTATTTAGTAATTGACATGCCACCTGGGACTGGAGATGTACAGCTGTCAGTCTCACAGAATATTCCAATTGCAGGTATGTGTATTGTTTTTTTCAGAGACTTGAAGTTTATAAATGTCTGCTAGCTTTAGAGAAATAATTTTAAAATGCTGGTCAAAAATTCTAATTATCTTTATAACACACAAGTAAACTGCTCTGTCAGTTATGTGATAAAAACCACTATGAGTGAATTTCAACATAGCATGATGATGGAAACTTGGCTTTAAAGAAATTAAGACAAAAAGATTTTTAAGTCAAGTACAGCAGTCCTTTTGAAAGAAAAGACAGTCATGCTGAAAACTGGTAAGGTTACTGGTAGAAAATATTTTCTTTCTACCTACTGCATAGCAAAGCTAATGGAAGTTGTCAGTGCTGTTAAAACACAACGTTTAATCAAATAAAATATGCAGCATTGTAATACATTAATACCTTTTTGACTTTTTGTAGGGGATTTAAGCTTCAACAAATCAATTTCAAGATGTACAGGCTGCCCCCTAATCTCATTTGTTTCAGCGGGAGATAGAAACACTGCTTCTAGAAGGATGCTGAGCATCTCACCAGGTCTGATAGACTGTAATGGTTTCTTACCTGGGTGCTGTACTTTAACAGAAGCAGTTGTCAATAGCCAACATAACCAGTGTTAGCAACTTACCGGGAAAAGAGACAAAGCAATTCTACCAGGCTGCCTAATAGGTTCAGTGAGTAAAAAAATCTGTATTCCTAAAAATTAATGGGATAGGATAAGATATAGCTACAGGTGTAGGTAGAAAGACCTAATAGTTTTTATAGACATACCTGTATATAAAGACACTACAACTAATGGATTTTGGGACATACATTATCCTGGTTTCACTACCACTGTTAGAGTACAGTGAAGTCTATAAGAATGAAAAGAGCCCTTTAATAATCAGGCAGCACTTTGTGTCATTTCCTAAACACAGTTGTGCCTCAGCTGCAATCATATGTGATAACCAGTTATTCATGTATTCAAAATAGCCCAATTTTTTGACAGTTAATTTAGTACGTAGGTGGCGTGCTGGTTGGTATCTGATGATCTTCCATCATGTCAAGTTAAAAAAAAACCTTAATGCTTTTGACATAGAAAACTCTACTGTTAAGGCACATGCTAACTCAGCTATAACACTAGTGCCCCAAAATAGTTATAACCACAGGAGGTTCTTTCTCCTGTTTGTGGTTGTGTTGAGTGATGGAAGGGAGCAAATCAACAAAAGTTGTGATAAAGGTTTTAATGAATATTTCCCATAAGAAGTAGAACAGGACACTTGTAGTGCCTTAGCTTATCTGACCTGGAACATGTGATGAAAAACAAACTAAGATTCATGCCCATTTTCTTAAATAGTGCTAAGTAGGTTGCATGTGTGAGTAGCAAAGTAGGAAGGGCCTTTGTTCACAGGGTTTTAAGCAGTGCATGACAGTGCTACAGAAGATTTTGGTGAGGTAGAATTTAACTTTAAGTCTTGTAGCTAAGGGCTGTAAAATGACAAAATTTAAAGTGGTGTGGCTTTATCTTTCTTTCTGAGCTGAAAAGCAAAATCACCGAACAGAATTTGTTCGGTTCTCACTCAAACCAGGACACCTTTTCCCACGGAATTTGGCAGTCTTCAGAAGTGTAAGTCCTTGTGTTGGCTAACAAAAGCAAAACAAGTTAAAAAAAGTGGGATTTTCTTGCTAAGAACAGCAATGTCCTCATTCATATGTAGGTGTAACAAAGCAAAGAATTAAGGATAAATTATTTTTATTCATTATTTTTCTTAGTTTTCCATATGATTTTCAGAAACCTGTGGTTCTCATACCTGTTGAGTCAGATTTGAAGAAAGTCAAAGGAGACTGATTTAAAAAAAGAACAAGAAGCAATGCTGATTTTCTTGATAAACCATAAAGGGGGATAAATTCTTGCCTATGTATTTTAAGTTCTTCACCGTGGCCTCTCACAGTTTTTTAATGTTTTATTTCTACAAGCATGGGCTTTTATGGCTTCCTAACTGAAGATAGCATTTTAATTTGAATTCTGAAATGGCCTCACATTTTTATCATATCTGTTCAGTTAGAGAGAATTTCAAATCAGATTTTTAGAAAGAAAACACTGATGATGTTTTATAGAACTATGAATGAATTTGTGTGAAAAAGCATTGTAATTTGTAAAATAAAGGTGTCTGCTTAAATTAATTGAAGCTGCAAGCTGAGGAGGTTTGGTGCTGTTCTCCTGTGTTCTCAATAATAAAAAAAACCCCCATGCTACCGTACAAGTTGTGTGTAGCATACAGTTTAAGATTAGAGGCATATCTGTATTCTGTCATAGTTCTGTGTGGAAGAGTCAGTTTGCCCCTTGTTTAATTGTTACTTTGATACAAATCACACTTGCAAGCCATTTGATCTTCTTTCCTTTTAGTGTAACAACAATACATGATGTTTTTCTGCACTTCTGAGCTTGCTTGCTTCTTTTATGGAGGAAGTAGATCATTAGTTTCTACATTACATTTTTGAAGATATTTTATGGAGGCCATCTGGGTAATAGTAAATGTTACTTGACCTATTTTTGAATGGCAAATATTTTTAATATCAGATTTTTATTTATATATTTATGCTTTCTTTTATCCTGTATTTTGATATTTTAAGTAACTGCAGGAAAGGCAAGACACATAGATTTAGCACAGACTGAAAAACAAACAAACAACACCAGTGGGGATGTAACAATAGTCTTTGTATTCATCCAAATATCTTTTGTACAATGAAATAATTTGGTTTTGTTGTCAGAAAAAAAACGTAGTTAACAAATCATCAGGATTATCTTAGCTTTGGACACTCCTGGTACTTCATTATGAAGTGTCAGACTTAGTAGACTGTAAACTTAGAAAAGTAGAGGCCAAAAGACAGTATGAGTCCACACATTAATGCCTTGTACTCTTTAAATATAAATTTAAATTAACTCTTGGCTCATGGAGATTGATTTAACACACATTGCCCGTCCAAGTTGAAATAATATATTCAATGGAACTTCTTATCATTCCTGCNTCTCACTCAAACCAGGACACCTTTTCCCACGGAATTTGGCAGTCTTCAGAAGTGTAAGTCCTTGTGTTGGCTAACAAAAGCAAAACAAGTTAAAAAAAGTGGGATTTTCTTGCTAAGAACAGCAATGTCCTCATTCATATGTAGGTGTAACAAAGCAAAGAATTAAGGATAAATTATTTTTATTCATTATTTTTCTTAGTTTTCCATATGATTTTCAGAAACCTGTGGTTCTCATACCTGTTGAGTCAGATTTGAAGAAAGTCAAAGGAGACTGATTTAAAAAAAGAACAAGAAGCAATGCTGATTTTCTTGATAAACCATAAAGGGGGATAAATTCTTGCCTATGTATTTTAAGTTCTTCACCGTGGCCTCTCACAGTTTTTTAATGTTTTATTTCTACAAGCATGGGCTTTTATGGCTTCCTAACTGAAGATAGCATTTTAATTTGAATTCTGAAATGGCCTCACATTTTTATCATATCTGTTCAGTTAGAGAGAATTTCAAATCAGATTTTTAGAAAGAAAACACTGATGATGTTTTATAGAACTATGAATGAATTTGTGTGAAAAAGCATTGTAATTTGTAAAATAAAGGTGTCTGCTTAAATTAATTGAAGCTGCAAGCTGAGGAGGTTTGGTGCTGTTCTCCTGTGTTCTCAATAATAAAAAAAACCCCCATGCTACCGTACAAGTTGTGTGTAGCATACAGTTTAAGATTAGAGGCATATCTGTATTCTGTCATAGTTCTGTGTGGAAGAGTCAGTTTGCCCCTTGTTTAATTGTTACTTTGATACAAATCACACTTGCAAGCCATTTGATCTTCTTTCCTTTTAGTGTAACAACAATACATGATGTTTTTCTGCACTTCTGAGCTTGC
>VYZU01014952.1:0-11174 GCA_013401355.1 Ceyx cyanopectus | reverse complement strand
TCTTTTATCCTGTATTTTGATATTTTAAGTAACTGCAGGAAAGGCAAGACACATAGATTTAGCACAGACTGAAAAACAAACAAACAACACCAGTGGGGATGTAACAATAGTCTTTGTATTCATCCAAATATCTTTTGTACAATGAAATAATTTGGTTTTGTTGTCAGAAAAAAAACGTAGTTAACAAATCATCAGGATTATCTTAGCTTTGGACACTCCTGGTACTTCATTATGAAGTGTCAGACTTAGTAGACTGTAAACTTAGAAAAGTAGAGGCCAAAAGACAGTATGAGTCCACACATTAATGCCTTGTACTCTTTAAATATAAATTTAAATTAACTCTTGGCTCATGGAGATTGATTTAACACACATTGCCCGTCCAAGTTGAAATAATATATTCAATGGAACTTCTTATCATTCCTGCAAAAGTAATTTCAAGGTATTTGGGGGAAAAAAAAAAGCTGTGATTTACAATGGCTTTGAAAACTGGGGTTCTCCAAGGTCTGGCAACAGTGGCTAAGTGTGTGTGTGTGTATAAGTGTAAGTGTATGTATATGGCTATGTGTAAATACTAAATTAGCTTCAATTGCCTTGTTTTTTAGACCAATTATCCTGAATAGGAAGAATAAAGGAGCATACTGTTTAGCATCCAGTTGCAAAAGATGAGAGAAATCCAAGTGAATAATGGTACTGCATTCTCTCCTATTGCTATATTTAAATCTGTCCCTTACACCCCCCACCTCTGGGGTGAAAAAAGTAAAAAATGAGTATGGTTTTTGGAGGTGTTTATAGTAGTATTGGTGTTGTCTTTTTCCTATAGTAGAATGACTCTTTTAACCAGTTCTCCTCTTTGGATTAGGAACTCTTACTAAAAAAAAAAAAAAAGAAAAAAAAAACCCCAAGAAATTATTCACGAGTCAAAAGAGACTATTTGGACTTTGCTCTTGCCTAGTACGTTGCTCATTATAATCTGGACAGGATTGGCAAATACCTTTGAAAGCAGGAGGTGGACTGGAGCAGAGCACAGAAATGCTAATTCTGACGGCTAAGGAAAAGTGGAAAGCAGCAGAGTGTTTGTGAGGGAGTAGCTTCTTAATTTATTTTAATTTATTTATGTTTTCACTTTGATAAATAAACATTGCATTGTAAATTGTATTAGTGTGACGTGTGCATTGAGTTTGGCAGAACTAAACCCAAACATTTTTAAACATCAAGACTTGTCTTTCCACATCTTTCTCCGTGTGCTCTAGCATGAAATGCATGTTCTAATACTTACTGAGCGGTTAGATGAGCACAGTTTAACTTCAGGATGACAGCTTTATCCAGCTTGTGATATTCCTCTGCTCAGTGTTTTCACTGACAGTTTGTCTTGCCAGGAGAAAGACTCTTGCTCTAGGATTTATGTCCTCTTCACATGGGCAAGGTGCTGGTGTCCCAGTCTCTAATTCTGTGCCAGTTTGTGGGCAGAAGAGGATGTGTTGGCTGCTGGAAATGTACTCTAGAGATTCTGTTAAAATTGTAACTGTAAAATGAGCTGTCACATGCAAAAGGTAAAGGAAATTCTTTATGTTTATCCAAGGAGATGGACAAATTTTTGATGTTAATGTATCTGTAATCAGCAGCAGCTGAAAATTTTAGCAAAGACACAAGCCTTTCCAATTGCAAGATTGTCTTCTGCATCTTCAAGTGCAAACTGTATCCATAATTGCGTACAATTTTTTTCTATGATGTGACAAGAAATTTAATGGAAGGTGAGATGGATTCTTCAGAGGTCCTCAGTAGAGAAAATTTAGATTAGCTATCTATTCATAACTTGAAAGCCTTGGCTACAAGTTTGAAATTGATGTAGTGCAAGAGGCAGCAAAAGCTACATAATGAGCATGAGTGGTGTGGTCGAGTGAGGCCATCCATAGCTTCCTTGAAGCCTGAATGTGGTTCCTTCCAAGACCATCCAGTGCCTGTCAATCAGTACATAAAATTATTAGAAAAATGCAGCATATTTTTCTGTCTTTGTCCTCTAGAACTCTTAAGTTACACTTCACAGGTTTGGAGGTGACATTATGATAAGAATCAGGGTGATATAAAACAGTCTAATACTTGTGTGTGGAAGGCTCCTTAATTATTTGCCTATTTGAGGTGCATGTAGCCTGGTTCTGAAGTGCCTTTGAAGACACTGGAGGAGAAAAAAATAATATGTTAGAGGGGTCCTTTTCATCTCAAAGTAGACCTTCTAATTGGCTGCTTGTCAGCTGCATTTTAGACCTTCTGTGCTTGGGCAGAAATTGACTTTAGCTAAGACTTAGCAATATTCCAATTTACATCTTGTAATCCAGAGCAGCTAATGCAAACCTGAATGATGTAGTGAATATAGGTGATGTTTTCTATACACAGGCATTATATGCTGTTTGAGCACTTGTAATCAGTCCTCCAGAAGGGTGAGTACCAACGTGCTGTGTAGATAGATACACCTTTCTTTTACTGAGAATTAAGGATCTGGATTAAAAAAAGTGAGTCAAACAGCTTTTTAAAGAACAGCTTTAACCAAGTGTTACAGGTTACTCTTAGTTCTGTGTCTCTATGTAATGCACACTAAGGACTGAAAATGTAGTTAGCATAGGTCTTACTAATGCAACATGCATCAGTATTTTTTTGTCATGCATGCTTTCTGTCAACTGAAATACAGTGAAGATAGAAAAAAAAAAAGGAATGCATGAATAAGTAGATATGCAAGCTAAACCTTTATGTGCTCAACTTAAGTATTCTTGGTATGCTCAAGGCACATAAATTATTCTTCTGTAAACATAGACTTTGTAGTAGGTTTTAATGTTCCATGTGATTATAGTTTCTGCAATTTCTCTGTTCAGTTTGTCAGCCTTAGTTTGCCTCATACAGAGGCTTGTGTAAACATTACATATATTGCTTCAAGAGATGTGCTGTGTGTATGAATTCAGCCATATTTCTGTATTGATCAAAACAACTCTTTACTGTTTGATATTCCTGTTAACCACGCAGAGCAGAGACAGCAAAGAAAGTATGGGCTATTTTTCTTGCTCATCATTTGAATTGCTTTCTCAATTAAACATATGCAAACTTAATTCGTGGAGGGGAAGACCATGAAAAGTCTCATTTGCCATATTTGGTTGCTAGTGAAGGAAATAATGCTGCTAATAATTTGAATTCTTGAACTTCAAGTTGGGTTTGCTGGACCAGCAGTTGTAACAAAGAGAGGGAAGAGATACTTATTTTGAGGGTGTTGGTATAAGTCAGTACAAGCTGGTTTTGAATACATTTTGTCTGTAATCCAGGTCGGAGTGAAAAGGAAAGTAGGAGGGACTTTCATTCTGTGGAAGAAGCCATGCAAGTTGTCCATGATCGTAATTTTAACTCCGGTATTTCAGAAGCCAGAGTTTTTTTGTACAGGTAGTTGTTGTTTGAGGCAGCCTAAACTCTGCAATGTGTCATTGGGTATTTTTGGCATTTTAACTTTTTCCCTTTGGATGAGAATTTCTTAGTCAAAAATATCTCTCAAATAAGCTGCTTGTATTTCCAGTGAGTGTTTTCTTTGTGCATAGTCTCTGTCCTTCATGCCATTCCAATCACTGGATTCTTAAAAATAATAATGCTTCAGTTTTGTTGACTGCATGTTAGCCTCTGCCTGAAGATCTAAGGAATGCTGAGCCAGCATCTTCAGAGAAGATTATGAACACAAGTGAGAAACATGAGTGTGTACACATGACACACAATTCCATTTTTATTTGAAAGCAAGCAATAATAAGCATTTTGTCCAAGTATGGAAAGATCTTTTACAAATATGCAGAAAACTCAAAGACACAGAGTCTAAATTACTTGTGGACTGTGGTTTAGGGAAAGGTGCGTTAATTTTGTGGAATTAGCCCTAAGTTTCCATGTCAGCTGTCATGTGTAAGCCTACACACAGTAAAACAGGGAGCTAAGGTAACTTGGATGTATCTGAACGGCTTCAGAGTTATTCTTTGTGATGCCATTGGAAACAGGTTGACCTGGGAGAAGCAGCAAATTATTTGGATGCCAAAGTTTTAGGGAACAATAGGGAAATTGCATTTGCTTGGTCCATTACATACGCTGGTTGGTTTTTGGACTTGTCTCTAATATTACGTAAGGCAGAGATTGGCAGATTTTCAGGGGCATGGTGCCAGATGGTGATTTTTCTTTCACGAATGTGAGGCAAAGGACGCTGGTTGAAGCCATTCAGAGCTGCTCTCAGGTGGTGCTGGGGCAGGCAGCAGGAGGCCGGCGGGCAGCAGGAGGCTGGCAGGCAGCAGGAGGCCACCCGGCAGCCAGCGTGAGGAGCGGGGCTCCCGATCCCCACCCTGCCAGGGCCAGGAGTGCTCTTGGGACACCCAGGCTCCTGGGGCTTTGTCCCGTGCCAACAACACCAGAGCCTCTGGAAAAGTACCCGCCTCTTCCTTTGCCGTGTGTGCCAAGGGTTGGGACCTCTGTCCCACGCATCTAAAATTGTTGCAATTGCTCTCGTGTGAAGTTTGGCATACATTTCTTGTGCGTGGCTGACTTAATGTGGCTTTGCAGAGATGTTTTCCTAACAGACAGTTTGAAGGCTGGATGGTCACAGTGAAACTAGAGTTAATCAAGTCAGCAGTATTGTCCTCCGCTTACACACTGCTTTTTGCTGAAATCAGGACAAGCATGAGCACATTCCTGATGCAAGTTTTGAAGAAATAATATTTTAAAACCCTGGGCATACGCAAAAGTATGCTCTTTGTAATGTGGAATATTATAATATCTGTATTGGTTTTGCAGGCTAGATTAATCAAGAAGCAATACAGGATGGTATAGGATAGTCAACTCTGGGCTTACTTCAGATTCTGACATGTGACCAGGAGCTGTAGCTGGTTTATATGCTTAACTCTTGGGACTCCTACTGATCAGGTAATCTGGAGTCTGAACTGTGAGCATTATACTTTTTTGGAACCTAGTGTGAGTGTGCATGAGTTGGCCTCTTAGTTTGTGTTGTCATTCCTAGAAAGGCACTGCTCTTGCATCTAGTGTTACAAGCTTCAAGACTGTGCCTGTCAGCACTTGCATCAGAAAGTGTAGCAAGTTCAGAAAGCAGTAGTCTGATTACAGGCAGCTGCCTCTTGATTTTAGCACAAGGCTTATTGTTAAATCAAAAGCTTTCAAAGGTAATTATGGCACAGGGCAGTTACTGTGGAGGTATTCCCAGAGTACCACCATTGGAACTTGTCAGCATGGGGATGGTGTTATCTTCTATCCATGATCACATGACAGCTAGATTGATTTTTCTCATTTAGAACTTAGAAATAGTTTTTGCATCAAAAAAGCTTGTGATGAATATGTCTAAATAATTTATGTCACTCCATATCATGTCTCAGTGATTTTGGTCATTTTATAATTAAAAAAAATATCATAATTTTCTCCCTGAGAAAACAAACAAACTCGACATATAAGTATGTGATTACTTTGAATTTATTAGTATCTAGTGAATAATCACAATATTTAACAGTATAATTAATAATACAGATTTTAATGGTATTTCATGCTTTCTTTTCCCAGGAGCTGTTATCATCTCCACTCCACAAGACGTGGCTTTATTGGATGCACAAAAGGCAGCTGAAATGTTTAAAAAAGTCCATGTACCTGTAAGCCTTTACATTAAAAATACTAGTAAATTGTTCTTCCAAAATGTAAAAAAAACCCAAATAAATCCATATGCTGTAATGAGTGAACAGACCATTCAGGAATCGTCTGAATTTCATAAATTCCCAAAACCAAATAGAATCCATCTTAATCTGTCTCAGGAGCTTGCTTCAACAGAAATAATTTTCTAAGGCCAAGGGCATAATAATACTTAATTTCTTGTAAATCAGTTTGCTTAATCACCTGGAATGGATCTGACTGCTAAACAGGATATCTTACAAAGTAGTGTGTGCTTCCCAATTACACTGTCTTGCTCTATCCTAATATTGTGTCCTCTTGAGTGCTCTCTGTGTCGGAGCATAAAATCTAAAATTTTTTGAAGTGCATAAATTATATATTGGTACATTTTAAGAAGGAAATCTAAGTTTCTGGGAGATGTGCACATACATATTGTACTTCTAGTTTGAAGAACTCTGTCACGACAAGCAGAAAGAAGCCTGTCAATATCACTTGGTTTTTCAAGAGGTTTATAGCTTCTATGATAGCTTGCTTGTTTNATATTTTTTCACTTACCTGCATGAGAATTACTTCTATTTATCAGGAAAGGAAATTTATCTCCGTTTCTTCTATAGCTAATGCTTTGTCAATTTGAAAAATTCAACAGAAACCTTGAAGTGACTTTTATCTTTGTTTAATTTACAGAATAGCTTACAAAAGAAATGCATTTATAAATTCCTTTTTATGAACTATTCCTTTAAAATATTCACACCAAAATGAAAGTGTGATACCATTTGCTACTAAAAAAAACCCAAACCAAATATATATAATGTATTTTGTAGGATGTTTAACTCACCACTGGTGACAAAATTTTCCATGATTGAATAGCTAACCTTAAAAAAGAAAAAGGCAGCTTAATCATAGAAGTGCTGAATCCTGTTATGCAGAGGTGTGTACATTCAAAGAAAAAAATTTATCTTNACTTGTCAGCATGGGGATGGTGTTATCTTCTATCCATGATCACATGACAGCTAGATTGATTTTTCTCATTTAGAACTTAGAAATAGTTTTTGCATCAAAAAAGCTTGTGATGAATATGTCTAAATAATTTATGTCACTCCATATCATGTCTCAGTGATTTTGGTCATTTTATAATTAAAAAAAATATCATAATTTTCTCCCTGAGAAAACAAACAAACTCGACATATAAGTATGTGATTACTTTGAATTTATTAGTATCTAGTGAATAATCACAATATTTAACAGTATAATTAATAATACAGATTTTAATGGTATTTCATGCTTTCTTTTCCCAGGAGCTGTTATCATCTCCACTCCACAAGACGTGGCTTTATTGGATGCACAAAAGGCAGCTGAAATGTTTAAAAAAGTCCATGTACCTGTAAGCCTTTACATTAAAAATACTAGTAAATTGTTCTTCCAAAATGTAAAAAAAACCCAAATAAATCCATATGCTGTAATGAGTGAACAGACCATTCAGGAATCGTCTGAATTTCATAAATTCCCAAAACCAAATAGAATCCATCTTAATCTGTCTCAGGAGCTTGCTTCAACAGAAATAATTTTCTAAGGCCAAGGGCATAATAATACTTAATTTCTTGTAAATCAGTTTGCTTAATCACCTGGAATGGATCTGACTGCTAAACAGGATATCTTACAAAGTAGTGTGTGCTTCCCAATTACACTGTCTTGCTCTATCCTAATATTGTGTCCTCTTGAGTGCTCTCTGTGTCGGAGCATAAAATCTAAAATTTTTTGAAGTGCATAAATTATATATTGGTACATTTTAAGAAGGAAATCTAAGTTTCTGGGAGATGTGCACATACATATTGTACTTCTAGTTTGAAGAACTCTGTCACGACAAGCAGAAAGAAGCCTGTCAATATCACTTGGTTTTTCAAGAGGTTTATAGCTTCTATGATAGCTTGCTTGTTTAGGAAATGCAGACTTTTAAAATGTCCACAATATTCATATGGATTCAGAGAAATATTAAACAGTGTGACATCTTTGACTCGGTATTTTCTCTGTGTGCTACAAGTTGCTAAGTAACTGAATGTTTTACTCCAGAGTGTGTTCATGAAGAGATTCATTTTTCATTTGAAATGTGCAGTTGATGAGAAAATATAAAGTGAAATGCTTCCTTATCATAAACTGTAAAGAAAAAAAGCCATTTACTATACCTTTAAAATATTCACACCAAAATGAAAGTGTGATACCATTTGCTACTAAAAAAAACCCAAACCAAATATATATAATGGGAGAATAACATATCAAATGTGTTTGGGTTTTTTTTGAGTTTGCTAACATTATGCAAAACTATTTTCTCCAAATAAAATTGTGTTCAGGTTAGTACTTCACTGAATTTTCCTTTTGATTTAAAGAGAATTAAATGCCAAGATTACTTTCTAAGTCTATATTGTTCTGTGCTCTTTGAAGAGAATGGCCTCTAAGAACATCATGCATTCTGCTATAGACTTGGCTGTTTTTAGTTTAATTAATGGTAGATAATTAGTTAAACTAATAACTATAATATGTTTTGACTCATTGCAATATCAGATATTTGTAAATAATATTAAAAGTCACAGTGAAGCTGTTTTGCCAGATGCTGAGTTTGAATGCACATGAAGCAGGCATCTGGTCTTACCTTTTTTCTTGGTGCTGCTTCATTTTATGTATGACATTTGTGTCAGCTAAACCTGATGATCCAAACAAAGTTTAGTTATGTAAGTTTTGATGGACAACTTCAAACCTGAGGTTTACATGAAAGAGGTGGGATCTGTTGGACTGTGCTAAAGTTGCATATCCTAATTACATAATTGACTGATCTTAAAAAATCTAATCTTTAAAATCTTCAAAAAATTCCTTGCAAAGAATACTTTTCAAAGAAGCAGAGAGAGTCTATAGGTGGCTGGGCTCTGAATCTTGAGAATGCCTGCTTGTATTTAATGAACTGCAATCTCCCTTATACATGTTTTTTTTTCCTTTCCCTGTGCTGCAGCAAATGGCTTCACAGTATCCTACTTAAAACCTTCTGAAAGCTTTATATAAGTAAAGTATGAAACATTCTGGTGCTATAGAAAAAAAGAGGTGATGAACTTTTGATACCTTAGTTTAGATCTAAGGAAATTTTTAAGATATTGTAAATAACATGGGGTTTTTTTATTTTCAGTTTTGCTCTCAAAAGTTGTACATTAACCCTTAATTAAATAGCATAATATTTGTTGGTTGTGTTGAACACTGATCTATCCTTTTAGATATGCTTTGTTAGCATAGTGGATATGTTGCTCCTCTAATAACTAGGCCAGCTTGCTCAAGCACAAAACCAGAATTTAAAATGCAAAATGCTACAAAGCAAATAACAGCTTTTTCTACTTTAAAATATTAATATTTTTAAAACTTGGCTGCAGTGTGTGACGTATCTAGATTAGATACAGATCTTTGAAAATTTGTAGCTTGAACCTCTTAAAACAGATCTTCTGTTGCTTAGCAGATCACAGAATGGTAGGGATTGGAAGGGACCTCTTGATGATCATTGAATCCAACCCCCCTGCTAAAACAGGTTCACCTACAGCAGGTTGCACAGGATCATGTTTAGAGGTTTTGACAACCTCCAGAGAAGGAGAACACACAACCTTTGTGCAGCCTGTTCCAATGCTCTGCCACATTCAGAGAAGTTTTTCCTCATGTTCAAATGGAACTTCCTGTGTTCCAGTTTGTGCCCATTGCCCCTTGACATCCTTTTGACATCTGTCCTTTAGATATTGATAAAATCCCCTCAATCTTCTCTTCTCCAGGCCAGACAGATCCATGTCTCACAGCCTTTCCTTGTAAGAGAGATGTTCTAGTACCCTCATCATCCTTGTAGCCCTTGTCATTCTGCCAGGTCTCAATTTACTATCCACTCTAACTCAAGCTTTCTAAGCTTTCCTATGAGGATGTTATGGGAAACAGTGTCAAAAGCATTGCTGAAGTCGAGGTAGACAACATAGACCATTCTTCCCTCATGTACTCAGCCAGTCATGACATCATGGAAGGCTATCAAATTGGTCAAGCATAATTTCCTCTTGGTGAATCTGTGTTCACCACTCCTGATAACCTTTTCCTTCACATGCTTAGAGATGATCTCCAGAATGAGTGAGCTGTTTCATCTCCTTTCCAGGTATGGAGATGAGACTGACTGTCCTGTAGTTTCTGGAGTCCTCATTCTAGCCCTTTTTGAAGATTGGAGTGATCTTGGCTTTCCTCCAGTCTTCAGGCACCTGTCCTGTTCTCCATGACCCTTTGAAGATGGTGGAGAGTGGTCTAGCTGCATCATCTACCAACTCCCTCAGCACTCTTGGGTGCATCCCACTGGGGCCCATGGATTTGTGGGTGTGCAGGTTGCCAAACTGATCTCTAAGCTGATCATCCTTAACCAAGGGAAAGTCTTCCTTTCTCCACACTTTCTCTCTTACCTCCAGGATCTGGGATTCCTGAAAGCTGTAAAGATTCCAGTGAAGATGACACTCATTAACTCTGCCTTCTCTGTATCCTACATCATGAGGCACCCACCTCATTCAGCAGCAGGCCCACAGTAGTCTTCCTTTGGCTACTGATGTGCTGGAAGAAGCCCTTCTTGTTGCCCTTGACATCCATTGCTACGTCTACAGCCAGGTGGGCCTTAGCCATCCTTGTTGTGACCCTGCATACTGTGACCACATTCCCCTGTTCATCCCAAGTGGTGAGACTGGTTTTCCACCTTCTGTAAACTTCCTTCTTCCATTTGGGTTTTTTCCAGAAGCTCCTTGCAGGAGCTCTATGCAGGTCTCCTCCTTCCTTTGCTTGATTTCCTACTCATAGGGGTGTAGTATCAATCGAGCTTGGAGGAAGTGATTCTTCAATATTAACTTGCTTTCTTAGACCCTCCCCTACCTTTTAGAGCCCTACCCCCTGGATAAAAGCCTTCGCTCTGTAATGTTGAATGCTGTTTTCATCACTTTTGAGAAATTGTGCTCTGCCTCAATGAACAGTTTTGTTTACTAGGTGAATGAGATCAATGCTATTCTTAGCATTATTCTACGTTGTGAAAGAAGATCTTTGTGTGCATGATTTGGCAAATTTTCATTTGACATATTTTGCAAGGATGCTGTTGAACACCTGGCATCAACAGAAAAGTGCCTAATACATGTGTATTAGATTTTCGTGCTGTGTTTTTGCCTCTTAGTTTCACATAATTATTTCTTTTGTTTGATCTTTAAAATATGTTTCTGCTCTTCAGAAGAATAGCAAATCTGGTTCTTTTTCAAGTAATTTCCCTACAGGATAACTTATAAAAATATCTTGAAAAGAATGTCTGATTATGTAATTTTTTTTGTAATGGTATATTTTTATTTTTTGTTTCCCGAAACTGCAAATTGCGAAGCTGTAAAACACAACATGAAAATTCTTCCAGTATTTTCAAATAGTTCAAATAGTTCAAAAATTAAATACTGTCAGGGAGAGTTCTGGGAGAGATAGGCCTG